>CM029016.1:50941669-51005136 GCA_016801055.1 Panax notoginseng | reverse complement strand
TTTAAAGTCTTTAATATTTATCCTTGATTTCGTTTGATTAATGCTTATATCATTGTCATCATCCTCATGTTTATATTGTGAAAAAATAGTAATCTTTGGCTTACGTGTATAGATGAACTGTTGATTAGTATGATTATGACCAAAGATCATTCCGTATAATCATGACCCGTAATATTACAAATAATGTGGTAAAAGTCATCATTGGCTCGTAGTGCATTGATGGATAGTTGTTGGTATGATTATGACCATGGATTATTCGATATAATCATGGCCATTGATGCTTCCATGAATATCCTTGGCCCGTAGTGCAGGGATAATTTGTGGACGTGATACTAATGAATATCCTTGGCCCGTAGTGCAGGGATGATTTAATGATGTGATTTATTTATTAAGATGAGTCCCATCGATAAAATTGATGATAAACTTTTTAAATCATAGGAGATAGTAGATATCATGCTCTACTTGACTCTTCTAATGGATTTCTTGTTCCGCTGCAGTTAAACTTGATGTTTATTGTATTTTATCAGTTTAACATTGTTGAAGGCTAACGATAATTTATTCTGCATTATCTTAGTCATAATATTTCTTACTGGGCTAGTTGAGCTCACCCTTTTGCTTTCATTGTTCTCTTCAGGAAATGAGAATGTAGCCGGGGCTAGTTGAGAAATGGAGTGATGGTCCGAGATGGTTGTTTTAGAAATCATCACTATTTAGTGTGATAATAAATGTAATGAGGATTGAATTTGAGTTTGGATATTGTCTATGAGACTATATTCGTGTAAAAACTCTCAACTCATGTTGTATAATTAAGTTTGTATTTGTATTCAGTACCATGTATTTGGCGACCCAAGATGGGTGATGTATACCTATTTTGGGGGCATCAGAGTTGGTATCAAAGCTTAGGGATATGATCCCTTACTAAGATGTGAGACTAGAACTAGGAGGGAGAGACGGGTAATTCCTTCGCTAGTATGACCTACCTAAGTTTATTTGGTATTTATTTAGTCGGTCATAGTATAGGGATATTATGTGGTACGTTAATTAACCCTTGTTTTGTGGCAGTATTTGAAAATGGCATCTGAAAATGTTGAGATAAACAATGGAGCACAGGAGACCGTGGAGTCACCATAGATTAATAACCAGGATAATGTGCATCAGGAAGGCAATAATCCTCATGTAAACAACAACACCGACCAAATGATGAATGATGGGATGTATAGAGGCTTTATGCAATTCATGCAACATCAGGCGAGAGAGACTCCTGTTCAAAATGCAGGTGGAAACACTGGCAACTCTCGGATGGTCACCGCAAAGCAGTTCAAGGAGCTGGGACCACCGGAGTTTTTGGGAGAGCCAAAACCTCTTAAGGCGAAGACGTGGATAAAGTAGATCACCAAGATATTTGATGTCTTGGGATGCTCCGAGGAGCAAAAGGTTCCCTTTGCCACCTTCATGTTGTAAGGAGAGGCAGATTACTGGTGAGAATCTGTAAAGCGTACTCAGCCTGCCGCACTGAAGATATCTTGGGAAAAGTTCCAAGAACTATTCAACGACAAGTACTTTTCCGAAAGTATTCGTCACATGAAAGAGGCAGAGTCCATCAAGCTAGAGAAAAATAATATGACCGTGTCGCAGTACGAAGCTAAGTTTGTCGAGTTGTCCCAATTTACGTCCCACTTAGTTGATAATGAGGAGAGAATAACGCGGATGTTTCTAAGAGGTTTGAAACCCGAGATACATCAATACCTAATTTCTCACAAACTATATTTGTATTCAGATGTTGTAAATAGGGCTCAGTTATTGGAACGCGATAATGAGTCAACTCAACCAAGAGAGAGCAACCGGCAAATCGATAATACCAGCGGTAGCAGTCATCAAAATGGTGACAATAAACGTGGAGGGAATCAACATGCTAGAAATGGTAACCACTTCGGTGGTAATCATGGCCAAGACAATAGGAGTGGAAATTTCAAGACGATGAGATTCAATAATGATGAAAAGACGTCAGCACCAGCACACGTTGTTAAAGAAGGAGAATGATCACCGATCGTATGCTACAAATATGGAGGGGAGGGACACATCAGTCCAAACTGTACGCATCAGTCCAAAGTGTGTTACAATTGTGGAAGAGAAGGTCACCTAACCTGATTTTGTCGTGCAGTGAAGTCAAGTCCAGCGGGGATGGAGGCACCAAAGGCCGTTCCAGAGAAGTCAAAGTCGGTAGTTCAAGGAAGAGCGTTTGTCGTGACCTTCCAAAAAGCAAGGAACCCGAACGAAGTTATTACGGTAAGCTAATCATAAACTCTTGCAAAGTTTATACCTTATTTGATACCGGTTCTACCCATTCTTTTATTTCTCATACTTGTGCTCAACGTTTAAATTTGACTTCAGAGAAATTAGAATTTGACTTATCGGTTGAAACTCTGTTGGGGGAAACCTTTATTACATCCACTATTTATAAGTCTTGTTTGATTCAAATCGATAACCGCACGTTACCTGACAATCTTATCTCTTTGAAAATACTTGCATTTGATGTGGTTTTAGGGATTGATTGGTTAACTACTCATCATGCAAAAATTAATTATTTTCGTAAGGTTGTTAGCTTTCATATTCCTAACCAACCTGTTATACGAATTCAAGCGACCAAACCACTAAAGTCAATCACTGTCATATTAAGCCATAAAGCTATTCATTTATTAAAAAATGGTTGTCAAGCTTTCTTAGCCCATGTCACAGATTTAAACAAAAATACGTCAAATTTGAATGATATTTCCATTGTTAATAAATTTTCTGGCGTATTCCCTGAAGAACTTCCTGGCCTACCCCCAGAACATGAAATTAAATTTTGTATCGACCTTGGACCCGGTACAAACCCATTTCCAAAGCCCCATATCGAATGGCTCCTATTGAACTTCAAAAGTTAAAGACCCAACTGCAGGAATTGTTAGACATCGATTTCATTCGTCCTAGTACGTCTCCTTGGGGTGCTCCTGTTCTATTCGTAAAGAAGAATATGGAAGTATGCGACTTTGTATTTATTATCGGGAATTTAATCATGTCACCATAAAAAATAGGTACCCGTTGCCTCGTATTGATGACCTATTTGACCAGTTGTAAGGCACCAAATTCTTTTCAAAGATCAATCTTCGTTTCGGATATCACTAGTTAAAGATTAAAACTGATGACATTCCAAAGACTGCTTTCAGAACTCGGTACGGGCATTATGAATTCCTAATCATGTCTTTTGAATTGACTAATGCTTCTGCTGCCTTCATGGATATGATGAACCGAGTACTCAAGGAATATTTAGATTATTTTGTAGTCGTCTTTATTGATGACATCCTCATATATTCCAAAAGTCATGAAAATCATGAGCAACACTTGAGGCTGATACTCCAAAAGCTTCGTGAAAACAAGCTATATGCCAAGTTAAAGAAAAGTGAGTTCTAGCTTAAGGAAGTAGCATTCCTTGAGCACGTGATATCAAATCATGTAATATCTGTTGACCCGACAAAGATTGAAGCAATTCAAAGTGGAGAGCAACTTGAGTCAGTGACCGAAGTGCGTAGCTTTCTTGACTTAGCTGGTTATTATCGAAGATTCGTGGAAGGATTTTCTCGAATTGCTACTCTATTAACTCAGCTAACTCGAAAAGATACAAAATTCGGTTGAAGCGATGAATGTGGAAAGAGTTTTCAAGAACTCAAGAGGAGACTCATTTCAGCACCTGTTCTGGCAATACCATCTGGTTCGATGGGATTTGTCATCTACAGTGATGCTTCAGGCAGAGGGTTAGGATGTGTTCTCACGCAATATGGGAAAGTCATAGCTTATGCCTCGCGACAACTCAAAGAATATCGGAGGAATTCTCTTACTCATGATCTAAAGTTGGCAGCTGTCGTTTTCACACTAAAGATCTGAAGGCATTACCTGTATAGAGAGAAAGTGGAGATCTATACGGATCATAAAAGACTCAAATATTTCTTCACCCAAAAGGAACTCAACATGCAGCAACGACGTTGGCTTGAGTTGTTGAAAGATTACGATCATACAATTCAATACCATCCTGGAAAAGCGAACGTGGTACCTGACACATTGAGTAGAAGATCATATGCGGGTACTAGTGCAATATTGTCAACGCAAAGACCCATTTTGTATGACTTGGAAAGGATGGAGACAGAGATAAAGACTCTAGGGACCCACGTGATGTGGCAAATATACGAGTAGAACCGACTTTAATCGATAAAATTAAAGTTACTCAACGTACGGACCTGGAGCTGGTACGTATGAAGAAGAAAGTACAAGAAGGTGTTGTTCCAAAAGCAAGAATCGATGAAGAAGGAATACTTCAAGTCAACTCCATACTTTGTGTTTCTAACGACATTGATTTAAAGTATAAGATCTTGATGGAGGCACACAACACACCGTTTGCAATCCATCCTGGGAGTACCAAAATATCTCGTGATCTTCGACATATATTTTGGTGGAGCAATATGAAGAGAGAGGTAGCCGAGTTTATCTCAAGGTGTCTAACTTATCAACGAGTCAAGGCGGAGCATCAAGTGCCAAAAAGTCCATTGCAACCATTTGAAATTCCAGAATGGAAGTGAGAGCACATTACCATAGATTTCATTACTGGTCTTCCCAATGTTTCTCAAGGCGTAGATGCGATTTGGGTCATTGTTCATAGATTGACCAAGTCTGCTCATTTCTTACCTATACGAGAAACTTATTCACTTGAACGTCTTACTCGTATGTACATAAATGAGATTGTAAGACTGCATGGCATGCCAATATCCATAGTTTCTGATCGAGACCCAAGATTCACTTCACGATTTTGGGCTAGTTTACAAAAAGCTATGGGCACAGATTTACGATTTAGTTCGGCATATCATCCTCAAACGGACGGGCAGTCGGAGAGGACTATTCAAACTCTTGAGGATTTATTAAGACTCCGTGTCTTTGACTTCACAGGAAGTTGGGACAAGTTCTTGCCATTAGTGGAATTATCTTATAACAACAGTTATCAAGCAAGTATCAGCATGGCTCCATTTGAGGCGTTGTATGGAAGAAAGTGTCGTTCTCTAGTCTGCTGGGACGAGGTGAGTGAAGCAACGTTGTTAGGACCAGAATTGGTACGCATAACTATAAAAAATATTCAAATGATCCGATAACGTATAAAAACCTCACAAGATCGACAAAAGAGTTATGTTGATCTTTATTGAAAGGACGTGGAATTTAATGTTGGAGATCATGTGTTGTTACGTATTACTCCATAGAAAAGAGTTACAAGATTTGGAAAGAGAGAAAAGCTCAATCCTCGATTCATTGGCCCAATTGAAATCCTTGATCGAGTAGGAACTGTGGCCTATAGACACGCCTTACCGCTATGTATGTCTCGTGTTTATAACGTTTTTCACATATCTATGTTACGTAAATATGTGGAAGACCCGAACCACATTATTGAATTAGAACCAGATAAGATAGCGAAAGATTTAACATATGAAGAGGTACCTGTTAAAATCATGGATAAGAAGGATTATATTCTACGCTCCAAGGTTATATCTCAAGTCAAGGTTTTATGGAGAAACCACGATGCTGAGGAAATGACGTGGAAATTAGAATCTGAAATGAAGTCAATATATCCTCACCTTTTTGACATACCAGGTATGTATCCTAATTTCAAGGATGAAATTTCATAAGGAGGGGAGGTTGTAAGACTCCGAATTATATGAAATGAAAGTATCCAATTTTCTTATAATTATTATTCTATTTAATGAATGGTTAAATTGATAAAAGGTTAAAGTTAAGGGTGATATTTGAAAATTTTGCAAAGTAATGAAGTTGATATTCATTGTGTCAAGGAATATTCGTTTTAACATAAAATATTCGTACGACGGCACAATCATTGGTGAAACCCACAACGAAAGTATTGTCGTAGTTAGAAAACGACAAAAAAAAAATTTATAAAAATAACGGCGAAAGTTTTACCATTAAACTGTTGAGATACCCGGTGGTAAAAATACAATAATACGCGTGGTTGCATAGTAGCACACGGTATTGATTATTGATGCTTACGTAAGAAGCCACTCAGTTATACTTAATTATTGCTACAGTAATTGCTGCATAATATCTCATGTTATTTGATTCAATTATTATCACAGTATCATCTGCATAATATTATATATTATTAAATCAATAATTGAGATGACAAAGTTATTCATATTATTATTTGTATTATTGACGATGTCTAAAAAGTTCTGTCGAGGAGATGTTTGGTCACCTAATTGGGCGCCAATAGGGAGAAATTCTTATCTAAAAGTCCCCTCTTTTTTGGGAATGATATGGTTGTTAAATATTATGAGTTATAATAGTAATGATGAATAATTGTTAATAGACTAGAAATGTGTTTATTAAAGATAAAGGATTTGTGGTAAATATTTATTCAAATTTTTTGATATAAATATAAGTATTTGTTATGAGGCGTTTGTTGTAAGTTTGACTTAGTATTCCACGGGAAGATTTACTAATTTTATGGACCGTCAGTGGTGGTTTTAAATCAATCTGGACCATCATTGGTGGTTTTAAAAGTAAATCAATCTGGACCGTCGGTGGTGGTTTTAAAAGTAAATCAATCTGGACCGTCGGTTGTGATTTTAATAGTAATCAATATGGATCGTCCGTTCCATTAGTAAATCAATTTGGACCGTTCGTGAATCAGCTACTATTTAGTCCATTCTCCTATAAATAGAAGCTTAATTCTTCTTTCTTTCTCACCAATTCACTGAGACTCACAAGATTAACTATAGAGAGAGAACCTATAGAGAGCAAAAAGAAGAGTATTCTGCTACTTCAATATTATAGTATCCAGTCTTCTACTAAGGTAAGGGATATTATTTATTGTATTCGTAAGGGGTGTTATTTCTTTCGTATTCATAAGGAATACTATTTTTCGTATTCATCCTTTAATATGTCGAAATAACCTGTCTACGCGGATTACGTACTGCAGGATAGTTGAAAATCCATTTGTAGTTTCGTATGTTATTTCTTTTCATATTCTTAAATCTAAACTTACTATAGTAAGTATTGCCTCTATAATCCCTGAAATTAGTGGGATGTCCTTGAAGTTTTGTGCTTCATCCAGTATCGTTTCATTAGAATATTGATCTGAACTTTCTTATTAAATATCAATATTTTCACCCGGTATACTATCCACGGGTTACTATTCACCCAGTTACTATTCACTAGAATATTATTCACTCGGGTATTCGGGGCACTTTTCATGCCGGAGTACTATTCACGAGTTATTATTCACCTGATTACTATTCACTTGAATATTATTCACACGAGAATTCGGGGCAATTTTCGTGACGAGGTACTATTCACTCGAGTACTATTCACCCGAAGTACTATTGACGATAAAAATTAATTTCTTTTCTGTCCAAAATTATTTTTGATACATGAATATTATTCTTGAATTTTACTCCACAAAGCAGTATCATGTTGACAATTTAGATATTTTTAAACTCTAGATAAATTTAAAGTCTTTAATATTTATCCTTGATTTCGTTTTATTAATGCTTATATCATTGTCATCATCCTCATGCTTATATTGTGATAAAAGTCATCTTTGGCTTATGTGTATAGATGAACTATTGATTACTATGATTATGATCATAGATCATTCGGTATAATTATGACCCGTAATGTTACAAATGATGTGGTAAAAGTCCTTATTGGCCCGTAGTGCATTGATGGACGGTTGTTGGTATGATTATGACCAGGGATTATTCGGTATAATCATGATCATTGATGCTTACACGAATATCATTGGCCCGTAGTGCAGGGATAATTTGTGGACGTGATACTAATGAATATCATTGGCCCGTAGTGCAGGGATGATTCAATAATGTGGTTTATTTATTAAGCTGAGTTCCAGCGATAAAATTGATGATAAACTTTTTAAATCATAAAAGATAGTAGATATCATGCTCTACTTGACTCTTTTAATGGATTGCTTGTTCCGCTATAGTTAAACTTGATGTTTATTGTATTTTATCAGTTTAACATTGTTGAAGGCTAACAATAATTTATTCTATATTATTTTAGTTATAATATTTCTTACTGGGCTACTTGAGCTTACCATTTTGCTTTCATTATTCTCTTCAGGAAATGAGAACGTAGCCGGGGCTAGTTGAGGAATGGAGTGATGGTCCGAGATGGTTGTTTTAAAAATCCTCACTATTTAGTGTGATAATAAATGTAATAAGGATTGAATTTGAGTTTGGATATTGTCTATGAGACAATATTCGTGTAAAAACTCTCAGCTCATGTTGTATAATTAAGTTTGTATTTGTATTCAGTACCATGTATTTGGCGACCCAAGATGGGTGGTGTATACCTATTTTGGGGCCATCACATTCCAAATCTTCTAGCTATGTTAGACTTCAAAATTTTTGACATCAAGCTAAATACGCACTATGTGCCTTTTAAAAATGAATTTTTACTCTCAACACATAGTGACAATGGTGTATGTGTGGACTTCGAGACACTGCCACATCATTACCCGTTGAGATTATAAACTTGATTTGCAATGATTTTTGAACTGTTTAAAATATAGTCTATGCTATTTGTTTCGGCTAGACGAAAATAATTTTAAAATATCAAAATGAATTTTATTTATCATTAATGCATAAAATAACCTGGTGCAAAGATGATAAAAAAATGATGGAGTTGTAAATGCAGAAGTACTTAGTATTGAATGTGACCTAAAAAAATCGTTATTCCACTATAGTATGATGTGTTATGACAAAGTCACGCAATGACGGAATCCTCAAACGGGCTATAAATACAATACGGTATTATGACGTCATAAAAATATTTTCAGAATTTTAAAGATAAATTATTGCCAACGGGGGTTGGCCATACATGTTTCGATTAAAATTGAATTATTGATATGAGTTTAAGCAATTTGATTCAGCTAGGCCAACGTTTATGAAAATTTCAAGTATTCTTTGAAAATTTATCCTGAACCAAATTGTTTTGATGTTGAATCCTATGATAAGACTGAGCTGAACATCCCAAAATTGGGAAACTTTTGTGTGCCTAAGGCGGATATGATGAACGTAAATATCATTCCAGCATGTAGTACCTGATCAGTACAGGGCATAACGCGTTGATCACACTCTGTGTCCGTAAGTCATGACGGTTTACAAATGAATTTCTGTATAAGCCTTTTCAAAAATTAAAAATGAAAGTTCATGGTCTATATGACTCCTCAGCATGATTTGAAAATTTTTACTCTTTAGAGTGATGTTTTGGGTAGTTTATGATGATGTGTATGAAATAGTATGAACTCGTTGTGTACGGGTAGAATCTGACATGATTGAATAAAGGTTGTATTGAAAACCTAGTTCTGGTGAATGAAAGGAGTATAGTGTAATAGACTGTAATTTTGGGGATGAACTTCTCAGAAGAAGAGGTTAAATATATGTACTTTTGTTGCAATAGTGATTCCGGGGACGGAATCCTTATAAGGGGGGAAGAATGTGACATCATGAGAATTCATAAGATCTTAAATGATTGAATAAAGGTTGAATAATAAGACCTAGACTGGAAATAGGTATGAATTTAAAATTTTTATGAAGGACTTATGTGGTTTTGTATTGTGATTATGTGTGTACCGTATTTGGTTAAGAGTTATAGTATGGGGGAATAATAGTATTTAAAATATATACTAATTCCAAGAGATTTATTTTATACATCTCAATTAATTAATTTTATAACCTAATTATAGCAAGTCTAATTAGGTTAATAAATTAAATGTACATGAATAAGGATTTAAATTATAATTGTGTGGAATAAAACACTAATTAAATAATTAGGGTAGGATAAAAATAAAAGTATTGGACTATGTTAATTTACATGGCCCAAAGAATTATTTAGGAAGCCCAAAGAATTATTTAGGAAGCCCAAAAGAATTAATTGGGAGCCCAAAACTTAGCCCAATGGAAGAGGGACTTTTTGGACATTTAGTAAGCTAAATAAAGAAATAAAAGTAAAATAAAAATGGGCAAAAAGAAGGCTACATGGCCTAGCATTTGAAGAGAGAAAAGGAGCACTTGGTGTATCATTTTGGTTTACCCAATTTCTTGCCAACCATGCAAGGTGTCACTAATTAGCTTGGCCACTTATTCCCCATGTGTCATCTCTTTAATTAAGCCACCTTACATACTAATCTCCCACATATCTATGAAATGATTATTGAGAGAGAGAAAGCAAGAGAAGTTGGGGGATTTATTATAGATATACACATGGTATATCTATACGTATTTACTAATAACAAATAAAACATATTTTACTAACTTCTAAAATCCATTTCTCTTTCATATCTTAGTTGCTAACATAAGAAACTAAAGAAAGAGAGAAAGAGGTGGGGTGGCAGCCATGGTGGAGGATGGAGATGAGGGGGTGGTAGCCCCATGAGAGAGAGAAGAAGAGAAAGAAGTGTGGTCATGGAAGGAAAGAGGAGAAAATATCAAAAGATATAATCCTAAACTAATTTATATATTTTAGTTGGATTATTATAAATCAAAATTTGAATCTATGTTTCTAAACTCAAACACCATGAATATACTTGTTGATGAGTGTTTTACGTTTAGATATACCCATATTGGGTGTTGATTGCGTTGGAAATCAAAAGAAAAGAAAAGTAATTTTTCTAGTTTATAAACCATAAAATTTGTATGTACTTTGGATTTCCACCGTTTTTAATCTACACCTTCTTTTTGCGATCCGTCAAAGAGAGGTACTAGATATGTAAGTTAACTACTAAACCCAAGTGGTCGCACTCAAAAATGTTGACTACACAATCTGTAGTGACTATTTTAGCCAAAATAGTTTTGTGTCTAGAAAGGAAATAAGATTGTTTTTGTACAGTTAAGGATAAGGGCAGTTTCGTCATATTTCTAACATTCCAAAATTTTGAAAAAAAGTGGGAGGATAATATGATGAGTTTTCTAATATCTCCAAGTAGAATCACTAAAAAAAGAGTTGTAGATTTCCATATGGACTGTTTTTAACAAAGTACAAAAAAGTTATTTTTCCAAAATAGTTATCGTTCTAGATTTTGTAAGGGTAGTTTCGGCCACTTAATTTCTGAAATAAATTCCAGCCTTTTGGGACATGAAAATATATAATATAAATTAGCTTTCATCCAAAAATGAGCTCATTCCGACTTAAAATGACCAAGTTATGGTCATTTCAATTTTTATGATTTTTCGATAAAAATGGCTATAAACGGAGTTCTATAACTCCGATGGCCACAAAATTTAAACTGGAGGTTCACGTTAACACTTATGTCAAGAGATGGGAATTTCTAGAGTTGAGCATGATAGGGCTAATTGTTTAAGCTACGAACTAAAAATAATTTTTGAAAAATACTAAAGAGAGTTGAAAAATTATGAAAAAATACTTTTGTGTATGAAATATATGTATATATGCTTGGCCAAAGGATAGAAAAATAATAAGTTGATTTGGTATTTTCACGAAAAGAGATAATGAATCCAGCTTGCTGGATTGAAAAGTTAATGAATCCAGTTTGTTGGATTGAAAAATATTTTACTGAATTGAAAATATGTTGAATCCATCTTACTGGATTGCAATATGGTTGCTGGAAATGGAATCCAATTTGCTGGATTATAATTTGGTTTGCTGGATTGGCCATCTGGTTGCTGGGTTTGGAATCTAGTTTGCTGGATTTGGAATCCAGTTTGCTGGATTGCAATCTGGGTTGGTGGATTGGTATGTTTGGATAATCCAGGTTGCTGGATTAGTAATTGACTTATTAGATTTTAAAGAAGAACTTATAATATATAAGATTAAGTATTAAATCATAATGTATATGATATAGTGATTAAAGAATTATCAAAGGACGATAATAATAATGATGTTTTAAGGAGTAATCTTATATTTGATTATGTGATAAGTGTTTAAGTTGTATAATGACTGTAATTAACAGTAGTGTATGTGATGATATTATCCTAATTGAGAGATCAATATTATCAATATTAGGTCTTTCAGATAAAGCTTAAGATAGATTGCGTAATAGTAATTGACGGTACAGGTAAGTTTCCTTAACTTTAACTTGAGTTATTGTTTTTCAAGCACAGTAGTGGAAAATTATTGTTGATTATATCACGTCTATGGTTTATTGATTCACACGTGTGCATGATGTATATAATCATCAGGTATGAAAGGCTGATCACCTTCATTACCATTTGGTTCAACAATTATAGGTGTTCATGTTCATTGTTGGCCATTCATTTTTATTGTCTCAGTTATTCAGTTATGAAAATTGATTCATGTTCTTTCACAATTATTATATTGTTGAAAGTTGCCAGCTTATTATTCATTCTTTCAATCTTGATATATCTTTCTTTGAACTTAAACTTGCTGGACAAACTTGTTGCTCATCCTTGCTATATCATGATAAAACTTTTAGATCAAGACAAAACTTCGAACAAAGGCAAAGGCTAAGACAAGTTCCAGCATTGGATTATCGTACAGATAAAGCATGTAATAGTATTGTATGCTAATGACATTGTATGTCAAGTAAGATATTAAATTCAAGTAATAAGTTAAGGTTATCGACCCTGGAGATTATGTGTAAAGGTTAATGTATAAACAAATTATATTTATATCTTCCGCAATAGTTATAGAATTGGTGTACCAGGTCCGTGGTGATTAGTACCCAGATTTGGGGACGCTACAAAAGCTGGCTGTTGTGTCAGGTAAAGTCAAAAAGGAGCTGTCACATCAATCTAGAGTGTCAGTATCAAAGATCTTAGAATATCTAAATCATTAAATGCTCCAAAGAAAGCTCTTCAACGGAAGACTCCCAACAGCTATGTTCCAATGGGAAGATGATAAATGAGTCTATAAAGAGATGAAGCTTCAACGAAGATAGAGTTGTTGACTTGAGATGAAGTGAGATAATACAGAGCTTAACAGAGAAAAGTCTTAGTGAGAGTGAGAGTGAGACTATCATAGAATGAGTGAAGCACATGTAATGAGAATCCTACACTGCTGAAAGTTTCACTCAATACAAAGAGTATGCCAACAAAGTGGCATCTGTGCAGAGAGCCGGATGGCCATAAAGACAACCACCAAAGAGGTAAATCAAAAGGAAGAATACTAGAGCCACTCTACGATTCACCATGAACACACTGAGCTGAAGAGAAGAAGATACAGAGCTGAATTTGTGGACAATATAATCTGTTTTCAAGGACTACTGATCACCAGAAGAAGTTGAACTGATTTGCAAGACTAACATCACCTCAATGGTGACATTGTTTAATGTTGAATATCAGATGAAGACAAGCATCAACAATAAAGAACATCAACACTAAGGGGAAGAACCAGACTGCTAAATACACATGGATGTCAAGCTGAAGGTACATCTTAGCAGTCCATCAGTTGTGATCTACTATCAAGCTAAATACCACATGATCACAAGAAGGTGATAAGTACTCGAAGATGAACAATTGAATGTCATCTTAGTAGCTCAACAACAACAAACAACAAATAACCATCCAAGCAACCAGAGCCTGCAGGGTCCTTGTCTTAGTGACTAAACCAAAGTCAAGTCTGCTGGGCTTGCTGAGTACCGGAGGGTACAAGAGTCTCTAAGTCTGCTAGGCTTAGTCTACAGTTTCCAAGGTTGCTGGTGTAACGCCCCGAAATTCGGTCTATTTTTACACCCGAATTCTGTACGTCACGATTCCATTTCCTTCCAAACATACATCATTATATAGCTAAATAAAACAACATACATTCTCAAATTCCATGTTCTAATACCTTATAACCTCGTTCATTACAAATAATGATAATTACATTATTCTTTACATCTTACAAGAGTGACTTTTATCCGCCACCAAGGAAACATAATAGTTCATTAAACTAGTGTATAGTTTAATTAAACTATTGTACATTACAAGTCTTCGCTTGATCTTCAAGCACATTCACATACTGAATGACACTTCTTCTAGATACCGATCACCTTGATCTTTACGGGATCCTTAAGTTCTTTCTAACATCATTCGCTGAAAATATTTTTATTTAAAGGAGGTATGAGCATTCAATCGCTCAGCAAGTCATAGCAGTTGAACAAACAGCTTCAAGAATTTAAACATTCTTTTAGAACTTCAATAACCGAATAAAGGTTATGAAGCAGCTCGAATAATAGGAATAATCCTGATTCCAATCATTTTAAAACATTAATCACATTCACTCTGAAATACTTTTATTCCTCTATCTTTTACATACACATCATGTCTGGCTAGAATCATTAGCACAGACTTAACAATAACGATTCATGTATAAACAGAACATACTCATATTGAACAGTTCAATCACAGAATAGTTCATCTCAAATAAACACTGAAGTGTTCAAATTGTGGCACAAGGCCTCATACATACTACCACCTTATACAAATATCGCACATTTGCACATAGATAAGACTTCTTAAGTTCAACATCTGAGAAATTTAAGAAACTGGCATTAATTTGAAATATGAATGAAGTTAGGAAACTTGCCTTATGCGCAGCTACAGCTTATGCTAAACTGCTTATACCAATCCCTATATAACACATAAGGAAATAACACATACACCAATTAGTCATATATTTGACTTACACATTGGTTTACTTAACTTTACTTCTTAAGATTCGCGTTCTTGGAATTTAAGTTTACGCGACCAACTTTCTTTACCGTTCCACGGCTTCATGACATACGGAGATGTCTTAATAATACGATCATCATCTTTGATGATTTACATTCTTATCGTCTTCTTATAACCTTCTAGGACTTAGTACACATCGTGTCTCTGCTAGTAGTCTATATGGTACTCTGAGTGGTTTCCCACAAACAACCAACAAACAAGTTCCTGTCTCGTCTGCACTGTCTTTCACAGTGAGTTAGATCGGTTGCCAGTTTTGTATATACCTCCGCTCTCTGAAGAAATTATTTAGCCCAGCTCCCATATGTCAACCATCCAAGATTACGATTGTACTACAACCTAACTTATCTTAACTTATCCGAACTATTAAACTATAATGTTTGTTAAGTCACTTTCTTACTCCTTATGGCTTTTTGGCAACTAAATGCTATACCTCATGATTCATTCTTTATCCAACTTTCATTCGGACTTTCCTTAATCTTGTTACCGTTCGTTATGGCTTTCTTGATAATTCATATCTTACTTACTACCTTCGTCAACGTCTAAGTCATACAACCAATGTATACTTAGAATGTTCGTTCGACGTAAATATGATTCACGAGAATCATTTATGTATTCAATGTTTACGTTGCTCGTCTCTTAATCTCTCATTCAACCTTCACTCAAGGTTTTAATTGCTTTCAATTGCTATCCACCCCATGAACCCCATGTTCATTATTCTTTCTTAATATCGAAGCCATACTATTTGTTGCATGCTAAGGCCGATCATTCATCGCAACTGTGTTGCATTTACATTCATTACCTTCTTCGTCTTTTAATCCTGTTTAATCTTCCTGTTAAACCTTTACTAAATGTTTAAATCACTCGTTTAAGTGTTACATTACGTGAACTACATGTTCATTATCTTCCCGTTCATTCGCCCCAGAAGTTGAGCAATAAAAAGCTTATTTCTGGGCCTTGCCCTGCACCGGCGCTGCGGCGCCGGTTCTCTTCCCTCCTCTCGCGCTGCGGCACTAGTCTACCTCACCTTCTTCCCCAGTCTGGTGCTACGGCGCCAAACCCCTCTCTATCTCTCGTGTTGTGGCGCCACTCAGTAGAAGCTGATGGCCCGGGTTGGCATTGCGGCGCTGCCTCCCAAGGCATAGCTGACGCTGCGGCGCCGAGCATAAAACTTGGAAAATTTTTCTAAGTCTTGAATTATGTTTGAGACGCTTACTTCGCAATCTCATAACTTCTTCGTTATAACTCGGAACGAGGTCATTCCAAAGCCATTCTCTTCTTTATCTTACATACTTCAACTTCCCTCAGATAGAAATTCATTCTAAATCTATTAGCATGCCATTCAATTGTCTTAAATTCTATCCTTCATTCATTTTATGTTATTAACGTTCTTCGTTCACTCGTTCACTCGTTCGTAATTCGATCATCCGAACTCAAAACTCGTTCGTTCTTAAGTCCATGACTCGCATTTTCTACATTCTCTAACATTCTTATGAAACCTTACACATTCGGGTTCATTTACATACTCTCTATTTCTCGTTTATTTTTCATAAAATTTTCGCCATAACTTCGTTATAGCTAAGTTCATTCCGTTCTTTATGAACGTTTCTACCGTTCCTAACCAAGCAATAAAAAGTTAACTTATACGTGATGGTTTTAAACTTGTCCATCAACAACATCTATAGTACGATGGTTTTAAATTTGTCCTTTAACAACATTCTTCGTGTTCTTCGCGTTCTTTGTTCGTTCTTTATTTTTAATCGATATTTTGATTACGATTTCACTTTTCCTTGGAATTTGATATTACAAAACACCATTCCTTACTAATTTTACCGAATCGTTCATATGATCTATTTGGATCGTTCAAATTCATTACGAATCTTATACTTCCTTAATAAATTTATAAACTAAACTTCTAATTCTTATTTCTTCGTTTTCTCATGATTTCAACCATATGAAATCATTCTTAACATCTTTTACTTCTTATTCTCATTAAGCTATGTTTTTAACATAGAAAACTTAAAGAAAATTTACTTAGGTTTAGGTTTTGGATTACCTTTCTTCTTTAATCTTCCTCCGTTGGACAAAGCGTGCACTCGGGCTAGCTTTTCCTCTTCCTCTCCCTCTTTATCTGAACTCTCTCTCTCTCTCAAGTGTTGGTGATTTTGACTCTCCTTTTATAGATTTTCAAGGCCAGGGGCGTTTTAGTCATTTGGTCAAACTGCCTTACTATGCCCACCTCCTTACTATTCACGAAGCTTCCCTTGGAAGCTTCGTGCTTCCGTCTTGCGAAATTCGTCCGACAGTTTGAAAAATTGCGATTCTCGAAATCTAAATATTTTTGGATATTTTGTCTTTCCTCTACAGTTTAACGTTTACGCATTCTTCGGAACTCTGAAAAACTGAAAAACACTTTTTGACATTAAGCGTTTTTCTTCACATTTTCTCCTAACGTAACTAAATGAAAAAAAACTACATAACCATACTTTTCGTCATTTTTATTTCGTCCGATTTCTGTGCATTTTTCGAGAACAACTTTTATCGGTTTACTTAACTTTTCACGACATATTATCATAAAATCTTTTGACGGAATGTCATTTTGACATACCGAACTCTTGAAAAGGCTTAGGTTATTCAAACCCTAACCCTTAGGTTTCATCAGGTGAATAGTGCCTATTTCGTCTTTTTTCCCAAAAAAATTTTTATTCCCAGAAAAATTTTATTTTCATCTTGAAAATTCTTACTCCTTCAGTCTAGCTCGTAGCTAGAATCCTCCCGACTTATAATCATCCTAGGTTCTAGAACGATTAATAAATACATAGCACATAATATTATTAATAAAAATTCATTTTATTAATAACTAATTCTTTAAACTTAAATTATAGACAATCCGATTTTACTCGGGTTATCACAGCTGGTCTTGAAGAGTTCTTAGTGAACTGGAGGGTCTTCGGGGTCCTTGTCTTAAGTGATTAAATATTCTAAGTCTGTTGGGCTTAGTCTGAGTTCCAAGGTTGCTGGTCTTGAAGAAATCTTAGTGATTCAAAGATGATTAAATCCTTAGTGGAATCCCTACTTGTTGAAGCAGAAGAGTGGAGTAGGAGCAGTTAGTCTTTGAACCACTTAAAAATTCGTGTGTCATTTACTTTATGTCATTTACATTCAGTACTATAACTGCTATATCTGCTTACAACTAACCCAACATTAGAACTGTGTTTAATGCTATGTCTTAGAATGGGTTTGTAATCTATTCCGTTGTGCATAAATTGATTCCTCTATCTGCTAATCTCTTAGCAAGAAAAGAAAAAGAAAATATTTTAAAGGATCTATTTGTGATAACCCGAAAATTCATAAAATCTTGAATGATTAGAATAAAGGTTAAATAATAAAACCTAGAAGAGAATTTGAGGATTTATTTAAAATTTTCAAGTAAAACCTATATGGTTTGCTATTCGAATGAGAATAGAGAAAATATGGGTTACAAAATTTCAAAACCCTAGAAATGAATTAATATGTAATTGAAGGAATATCAAGAATAAGGTATTACGATACCTGTAAATTCGATGTGAACTGAATAGTCTAAGAAATATTATATAAGTACATATGGAAATTTTATTAAGGAGATAAGGTTTCACATGAAGAGATGCTATGAGGTTAAACGAAGATGAGTATATGTATAGAAATATATATACTTAGTAAGGTGCTATATATATTTTTGCAAGAGAAATGATGAATTAAGTTAATGATATTAAGATCAAGATAAAACTATGTTAATAATTAACATAGCTTGAACTTTGGCCTTGCTTGACAAATAAGAATTTGAATAAGTATAAAGTCGTTAGTTAATATGATTAGCAATAAGAAGGGAGTAATTTAAAACTCAAAATTTGAGTTAGAGATAGAATTTTGAAGCACGGACTGCTCGGTTGCGTCTGAAACGTCAAGTTTAGTCAGAATGGACAATAAACACAAAATGTGTAAGGGTTAACTTTTTGGTCAAAGTCAACAGTTGATTTTTTATGGAAAAAAGTCAAAATTAGTATGAGAAGTGAAATATGTTATGATTATGTGAATTATATATATGATTAAATAAATATACTTTATATAATGGTAATACATTTATTTTGTATATAAAAGTGAATTAAGAATTAAGTTATGTAACCTAATATATATATTAGGTGTGATAATTAAAAAACCTAAGAGGTTATAATAGGGGAAAAGATTAGTATATATAAAATATATACTTATTGTAAGAGATTTATTTTATACATCTCTATTAATTAATTTAATAATCTAAGAATAACAAGTCTAATTGGGTTAAAAAATTAAATGTGCATGAGTAAGGATTTATATTATAATTGAGAGAATGAAAACCCTAATTAAATAATTAGGGATTGGTAATATTAGAAGTGTTGGAAGAAGTTATTTGTTATGGCCCAAAGAAACTAAATTTAGTAGCCCAAAAGAATTAAATGAGTGACCCAACTTTTAGCCCAATTGTGAGGGGGTATGTTGGACCTTTTGTATACTAAATAAGAGATAAAAAAAAGCAAAAATTTGGGCAATCTAAAGCCACATGGCCGGACATTAGAGAGGGAAAAGGAGGGGGGAAGAATGTGGTTTAATTACCTTAGTGGTTCACCCACTCCTACCAACTCCTTCTATGTGTCAACATTTTAATATGCCAACACTTTGTTCATTCTTGTAAGCAATCTCTTGGTAAGTAAGAAAGAGAGAGAATAGGTGGGAGCAAGGCCACATGGTCGGATGGTTTATGGATGAGAAAAAGGAGTGGAGCATGTGAAGCTATGGTGATATATCAAGTTTACTAAAATAAAGATATCTTAATTTTCTCTTTCATCTCCTTCATCTAGCTAACACCAAGAAAAACCAAATAGAGGGAGAGAGAAGGGAGGCCTTTCGACAGCCATGGAGGAGAGAAAGGGGGAGTTTTGGGTAAGATATCAAAGCTCCATAATCAAGCTATGAAGAATAAGAAGGAGAGCATGATAATCAAAGGTATAAATACATTTTGTTTATGTAATTTATGATGATTGTAAATCAAACCTTGAATCTATATTTCTAAACTCAAAAATCATGAATATACATATTAATGAGTGATTATTGTTTGAATTTTACCCATACTGGGTGTTGTTTTAGGTGGAAATCAAAAGTAAAGAAAAGTGATTTTTCTAGTTTATAAACCCTAAAATTTCTATGTACTTTGGATTCCCACCGTTTTTGATCTACACCTTCTTTTTGCGATCCGTCAAAGAGAGGTACTAGATATATAAGTTAACTACTAAACCCAAGTGGAAGCACTCAAACATGTTGAGTACAAGGTCCGTAGTGTGTGATTTAGGAAAAATAGTTCTGTGTTTTTAAGGAAAAACAGACTGTTTTGGACAGTCAAGGGTAGGGGCAGTTTCGTCATTTTTATGGCATTCAAAAATTTTGAAAATATTTGGGAGGATAATATGATAAGTTTTCTAACGTCTCCAAGTGAAATCACTAAAAAAAAGTTCTAGATTTCCGTATGGAATATTTTTAACAAAGCACGAAAAAGTAAAAATGCTAAAATAGCTATTATCCAAGATTTTGTGCGGGCTGTTTTGGCCACTTAAATTGTGAAATAAATTTCGGCCTATTGGGACATGAAAATATATGGTATAAAGTACCTCCTGTCCAAAACTGAGTTCATTCTGACTTAAAATGACCAAGTTATGGTCATTTCAATTTTTGTGATTTTTTGACGAAAATGGCTATAACCTGAGTTCTATAACTCCGATGGCCACAAAATTTAAAACGGAGGCTCACGTTAACACGTATAAGATTGTACCAAGAGATGGAAATTTCTGGAGTTGAGCATGATGTGGCTAATTTCTTAAGCTACGCACTAAAAATGATTTTTGAAAAATACCAAAGGAAGTTAGAAAATTTTGAAAAAATACTTTTTGTGTATAAAATATGTGTATATATGTTTGGACAAAGGATAGAAAATTAATAAGTTGATTTGGTGTTTTCGTGAAGAGGATATGGAATCCAGCTTGCTTGATTAAGTAATTTGTGAATCTAGTTTGCTAGATTGAAAAATCTGATGGATCCAGCTTGCTCGATTGAAAAGAAGTTTACTAAATTGAAGGATTATGAATCCAGCTTTCTGGATTAAAGGATTGGTGAATCCAGGCTTGCTAGATTGGAAATCTATTGAATCCAGGTTGCTTAATTTGGAATTCAGTCTGCTGGATTGGCAATTTGGTTGCTAGATTTAGAATCCAGGTTGCTAGATTAGTATTTGACTTATTAGATTTTAAAGAATAACTTATGAAACGAAAAAATGGGTGTTAAATTATAATGGATATGATATAGTGATTAAAAAATTATCAACGGATGATAATAATGCTAATGTTGTAAGGTGTTATCTAATATTTAATTATGTGATTAAGTGTTAGATAATTGATTGATAAAGTAATAGTATTATGAGCTAACAAGTATGTTACGCTGACTTAAAGATAATTTTATAATTAATAGGTCTTTCTTGAGAGATTAAATTAGATTGCTTAGCGGTAATCAGCGGTTAGTAGTATGTTCAAAGCATGTTAGTGAATAATTGTTGTTGATTATACACGTCTATACTGATTATTGATTCGCACTTAGTACATGTTGCATATGTTCATCAGGTATGGAAGGCTGATCACCTTCATTACCATAAGGTTCAGTTAGATGGTTCATGGTCATTGTTGACCTTCAAACATTATTGACTCAGTCATTCAATTATTGAAACTTGATTCATGTTATTTCACAATTATTACATTGTTGAAAACTTGAAAGCTTATTTATTCTTTTCAATCATGATATATCCTCAAATAAATTTAAACTTGCTGGGTAAATTTGTTGCTCACTCTTGTTATATCATGATAAAAATTTTCAGATTAAGATAAAAGCTCGAGTAAAGACAGAAGCAAAGACAAAGTTCAAGATTAAATTATGTTACAGTTAGATCTATTAAATTTTCTGACGAAAATAGTATTGTAAACATTTAAGATATTGAAAGTATGTATTAAGTTAAAGTTGTATACCTTGGGAATGATGTGTAAAAGTTTAATATATAAAGAATTTATGTTTATATATTCCGTAATAATTATAGAAATGATGTACCAGATTTTAGGTAAAGAGTACCCGGATTTGGGAATGCTACACTATTAAACCCCCCCTTCTAGAACTCTTGTGCCTCCGGGAACTAACAGCATGGTATGTTTGTTAAATAAATTAAATAGTAAGAGATAAACATTTAAATTAAAATTGTTTATAAGTTTATAAATGATTAAAATATTATTAAATGATTAATAATAGTAATAAATGACTAAAGTATTATTAAATAATTAATAATATTAGTAAGTAATTATTAAATGATTAATAATATTAATAAATGATTAAAATATTAATAAATGGTTAAAATATTATTAAATAATTAATAATATTAGTTAGTAATTAAAATATTATAAAATGATTAATAACAATAGTAAATGATTAAAATATTATTAAATAATTAATAATATTAGTGAGTGATTAAAATAATTAATAATATTAGTAAGTGATTAAAATATTATTAAAAGATTAATAATATTAGTAAGAGATTAAAATATTATTAAATGATTAATAATATTAAAAGGTGAATAAAATATTATTAAATGATTAATAATATTGTACGAGAGTTAAGACGATTATTAAGTGATTAAAATATTATCAAAGGATGATAATATTACTAAAGGTTTAAGGTATTATTTAATGTTTACTTATGTGATTAAATGTTAGATAATTTGTTATAGAGTAGTAGTACTATGAATCAAAATGTGTTATGTTAATTGAAAGATCAATCTTAATAATGATAGTTCCTCACCCTTGTTTAAAATAAAACTTTTCAGCTACAGTCGAGGTAGTTGAAGGTTACAGGAAGGACAAAGGCAAAGAGAAGGCGAACGAATAGCGCCATATGTGTACTAAATATTATGTTATATATTCATATAAGTCTTTTGTATTATTAGTAATGTATTTTAAAGGTTAGTTAAACCTAGGATATTGATATGTTTTGTATTAAGGAAATGTATGAATGATGTAAGTCATAAAGTATGGGTAGATAGATGTAATGTGTATATTGTGTTGTGAGCACCGAATTCGAGGTTCAAGGGATCCAAATTTGGGGGCTTCACAAACACTTTTACCGAACGGGATAAATGAAAATCTCATCACACGGTCACACATCTCCGTCCCCGATAATCACGGTACAGGCATATCATTCTCTACTTTCCCTTTCATGAAACGTTCTCTGTTTCTTCGAATTGGGTAGTCAACCAGTAAGAAACAACGATGATAGTCAAACCAGCAAAGCTTTCTTCCTTTTAATAGATTGAAAGACTTTGCATGCTCCATACAATACGGACAAGCTAACTTTCTGTGTGTACTTCATCTAGCTAGCATACCATAAGCAGGAAAATCACTTATAGTCCACATAACCGTAACCCTAAGGTTAAAAATTATTTTCGTGAAAATATCCCAAGTCTGTACTCTATCCTCCCACAATACCTTCAACTCGTCTATCAGAGGTCTCAAGTAAACATCTAGGTTCTTTCCAGGACTCTTGGGACCAAGAATCACGAGTGAAAGAAATAAGTATGGTTGTTTCATACACATCCAAGGAAGTAAGTTGTACGGAGAAACAATCACAGGCCAGCAGGAGTACGGAATAGCAGAGTGGCTGAATGGGATGATACCATCAGTGGACAATTCAAGCCTCACATTTTTAGGTTCCAATGCAAACCCAGGATGTGCTAAGTTAAAATCTTTCCAAGCTTGCCCATCTGCGGGATGGTTTAGCTCTCCATCTTTAGCTTGAGATTTCGCATGCCAAGTCATATGTTCAGCTGTTCTTGAAGACATGTACAATCTTTTTAGCCGATGTGTAATTGGAAAATACCTTAATGTTTTTTTTGTCGTCACACCCTCTTTATTAAGCCTAAACCGATCATGACTGCAAAACGTGCACCTTATCTCATGTTCATTTTCCTTATAAAATAACATGCAATCGTTCGGACATGCATCAATCTTTTAGTATCCAAGACCTTACTTCTTCACTATTTTCTTACAATAGTAGTAGTTTTCAGGTGATTTTTCACCCTCAGGAAACATACTCTTAATGGCCTTCAAGAGACTCAAAACACGCATGGCTCATGTTGTGATCAACCTTGATATTAAGTAATGTCGTCACTGCAGATAATGTAGTGTGCTTGGTGCAACCATGTCACAACGGCTCGCTACCCTCGTCTAACAAATTAAAGAATGCTTTGGCATCAGAATTCATAGGTTGCTCTTTATCTTGTTCCCAATCAAAATTTGGCCCTGCAATATCATAAAGCATTTCATTCATACGATGGGTACTGTTGCCCTAATTGTGAACATCTTCGTAATTTTTCATGAATCCAGAAACAAGTAAATGATAGTTTAACATGTCTTTGTCCATATAATTTGCATTCTTACCCTTCAAACAAGGGCCTCTTATCTTGTTCTGACCATTCACACATTCTGGGTGACTATACGCATAATCTAGAAACACTTGACAACCACTTCTAAATTCAGCTGTAGCACCTATTTGAGCACTTAACTTTCATCATCTCATCCATCTACACTCTAAATAGAGGTCTATGATGCCACGGTACCTACTGCGGACAAGAATTATTATATTCCCCTTGTTAGAGATTTACAATTCAGCCCAATGTTATTTATGAAGCTTATAAATACATATAGATGTATATATATACATATATTAGTGTGCATCATAAATGTTGCTTAGGGCATAGAATGAGGATACATATCAAAAAATTTTTACATAGCATGAGATCAACTACCCAAAGACATGATATATTGTTGTTGATCTCAAATTAGAATGAAGTATGGTCCTATGTCATCCTACATATTTTAACTAAAACATCTGCATCAGCCTAAAGACAATAGATTCCAAGGGATAAAAAATGAATCATTGCATCATGCATGGTCTGCATATGCATTGGGACAAGTCTACATCATTTGTTTTTGCATATACGTAGGTATTATATAAATATACGCCTCTTTTTAGTTACCCGACCAATGAAATTTTTTTGCCATAATCTCCTGTGACGCCCCCAAAATAAGTATACATCACCCATCTTGGTTCGCCAAATACATGGTACTGAATACAAATACAAATGTAATTATACAACATGAGCTGAGAGTTTTTTACACGAATATTGTCTCATAGACAGAAAAGAAATCAATTTTTATCGTGAATAGTACTCCAGGTGAATAGTACTCGAGTGAATAGTTTCTCGTGAATAGTATCTCGACATGAAAAGTGTTCCAAATACCCGAGTGAATAATATTTAACTGAATAGTAACTAGTTAAATAGTAACCCGTGAATAGTAACTGTGACGCCCCCAAATTCAGACCGCCACTTGGACACTCGAATTCAGTTCATCACGTTCTCATGGTATTACCATAATAACTAAAATCACACATTCACAACGAAAGATCTAATTTAGAATAATATACACTGATTTATTATAATTATTCCCCCAAGTCTCGCAACCTACAATGCTTAATAGATTACATAATAATATCGAATAAAGACTTATTATATAATCCTACTTAAGCTTAAACATAGTCTGAAAATAGTCTTAATACAACATAATAGACTTATACATAAAGGAACAAGCTAGTCAGTAGCCTTACCCTTGCCCTTGTCTTTCCCAGAGACACCTCCCTGTTCCGCCTTAACTGGAAGGTTTTAAATAAGCAAGGATGAGCACAAATTGTCCAATAAGTAATATACAACATGGGTAAAGAGTTTTATAACACGAGTTTGAAATATTGAAGTATCATCTCTAAGATAGTTCAGAGTTTCAGAAAAATATCATGAATAATGAATATCAACATTTCTTGGAATAAGAACGATAATTCATTATAAATTAACAGATATATATGAATTCAAAGACTATCAAGGTATCCAACTGAATAACAATTTATACTGAGCAGACACTAAGGACTATTTAAAATCTACTAGAATTATCAATATTAAATTGATAACTCAAAAGAATCAAGTACTATAGATGATCAGTCTACAATACTCTAAGTTATTCATAACACCACAGTAATAAACCATTCATGTGTTGGGGTTTCCAACAACATACACTCTCCTTACCATAAGGGTTGTTCAACTCAGCTTTCAAGATTTCCGCACCAATCAATTGGTTTGGACAGCTTTATAAACATGCATATAGTCTAGCAGAATCAAATGGCGTATACACTTTTATAATATTCAAGAATAATACCAAGTTTGAAATGAATAATAGTTTTCTCAAGAGTTTAACGTACTAACTCAAATGAACGAGAAAGTAATATAACTTGCACTCAAAGAGATAAAGTTTGCTTACGATATCCGTTGGATAAAATAATGCAAGAATTATGATACTTGCACAATATAAAGTATAGTTCAAATACTTGCCTCAAGCATAGATTATCCTCGTTAAGAAATCAATACTTTCAAATCCTATTTATAGTGTATTATAAGTATAGGATGCCCATTAGTTAAATGTGCTCATGCCTGATATGTAAGTTTAAATACATACTTAAACATTAAATTAGTTGTATACTCTTCACATACTTCATTCCACACCTTGCATACTTATAATATAAAATTAGCTTATCAATCACCAAGAATCAAATAACATAGTCTTTAATCGTTACTTTATAGTTTGCAAATACTTTTTGGACTTATCACTTGAAAGTCTATAATCACAACATTAAACATTTACTCCTATCATCTAGCATACTTCTTAACACATTGCACATGTACTGGTCATATAATACATGCTAGAGTAATAATACAAGTATGCAACTCCTACAAATTAATAGCAGAAAACTGATCCTACTATAGACTGGCGCGACCGTGCCTGGTTTGTACTAAGGAGACGCGCGGCCGCGCGGCTCTTAGTTCAAACCAGAGCTGGCTGCTCCTGTAGAAGGTTAGTGCACACTCGACTTGTACATACATAAATAATCATGCAATACACACATGTTAGTATGTTGATAACCAAGTTTGACCTCATATCATAGCATTATCATTGCTCACCATCTATTCTCATTTAATCAAGACTTTAAGGGCTCAATTCATAATTTTCTTACGTTTGATCGTTGAACACATACTATATGATCCATAGGTCTCAACAACTCATGTTTGCATTAGATTAGTCATGTATTACAAGTTATGACGTTCTAGTTCATTCATGCTTGTTCTAAGCCACATTTAACTAGTTTTACTATGCATAGGACTCACTAGGCATTCATATTATTCATATCTACATGCATAACACATCTAATCGTGATGTCTCATATGCATAAATTAAACCACATAGGCATGCTCACAATCTTAACTCAATGTACATAGTTTATTAAGTTTATATTTGAAATTATAAGTCTCTTTAGTAATCATATTTAAGCATGCAAGATAAGCACACACTGTCTAAATCATACTTTCATACGCATTTGTGCACATTCTCAAGTTATTTACATAAGCTAGAATTGAAAATATAATGCTCATCATACTTTGTTTTGCAAAACTTCAAGTTTTCCTTTAGAAATCCTTTAAAACCAAGCTAGAAAACTCTATTATACACCAAACCAGTTCATGCCTTATGTTATACTCATGTACGTGCATACCTAGATTATTTACACATGCTCACAAAATCAGAATATACATTAATTCAAGTTTACCATTTCTAGTTTTCCAAATATTGAAGTTTTCTTGAAAACTCAACTCAAATCAAGCTAAAGCAACGTACTATGTTCAAAACAATATCTAACCACATGCTAGGGTCATTTATATGCATATTCAAACTAAGTAGCATGCTCATGTCAACTTAAGGAACCAACATCAGTAACTGTGATAGGCAACCCGCGCGGCCGCGCGGTGAAGGACTAGGGAAGTGACGCGGCCACACCACTTCGTCCAGAGACAAAAAATATGGCTCTGCTTCTACAGAGCCTCAATCACAAGCATCGCTAACAGCTTCTGTAGCAACACAAACTACTTCTAGACATGCATACATACTTAATTAACACAATGACATGTTATCTTCGACCAATTATAAAGAATTCAAGTAATTGGAAGAATTTGACAAAACTTAAGCTCAAGAACTCAAAAAAAATTTATACCTCTTTGAAGCTTAATTTTATTCCTCAAATTCAGGCCAACATATCCTATCATCAGCCTTAAGAAAGTTCAATGGAACTATGAACAAGGTTAAGGATCTGAAAGTAGTATGCATACAAGCCAATCATGTATGATGATAAAGCATATACTTTGTAATCCATCTTATTTATTTATTAATAAAAGAATTATTTGTTAAAGGCATTTATTATCTACATGGTGCTATTTTAATAATATGTGATAAACCCATAGTTTTAAGCAATACTTTAAGATCATGTTAATGAAATCAAAATTCTTAGATAGCTTAAAACTAAAATGTTCCTAATCAATGGATTACTAAAAAGGAGATTAGTGAATCCATATAAATTGGTACGTACGTTACTTGCTCATTGAATGAGGATGATTGATCTCATGATCATTTATGTGGAGACACTAAATCAAGTATATAGGTGCTTATTAGAGAATAAGTTCACTGAACGTGACTCGCTAAGGAATACCTAATGGAGTTTTACTTGCCCGTCAATAGGAATTCCTATATTGATAGTAATACAAATGATCCTTACACTTTAGATCATCATAGTATCTTATATATAATGAATTATACTTTGACTTATTCCTTAAGACTTTTTGAGTATATCAAAGGGTATGCTTGGGTGTAATAAGTTACATATGAAGATAGTAAATGATCAATAAAGAATCTACCACTTCTAGTAAAAGAAGAGAAATGTCCTATGTGATTCGATAAATGACAACCTAGGAATCCTTGGCCAAGGTAGAATGAAATTAGAAAGTAGTTTCTAATTTGTATTTATTAGGAGTTGTGCATTTAGGAATCGAAATACATATAATTAAATAAAATAAGACTTGACAGTAATTCCATGTCTTATATTTAATTGGGACATTGTATGGCGGAAAGATTGAATTGTACGACAACTATTAACTCAAAGGTTCTTTTATTATTAATGTTAAAATCTATATTATCTGGAAAGTCGTTGATCACTAGATAGGCTTATCCCTATTATAGAATAAATATTATTTATTTAAATAAATTAATCGTTTAATTAATTTAGTTAAATAAGATTAGAATTGTTCTAATTGATTTATTCACAACCGGTTTAATATGGAGAACCTAAAGAGTCACACCGTAAAAGGAAGAATAATTATTTAAGAAGTTAATGACATAATCGTAATAATATGTTAAGTATATTTAATTTAATCTATGGTGATAGAATAAATTAAATAGCTTAATATTTAATATTTAATATTTTTAAAATATTAAATATAAATTAATAAGAGGAGTCTTATTAATATTATTACAATTATTATTATTTTAATTTCTAAAAGTGTTTAGGAATTAATTTAATATAAGTACTCTCATTTATTCCTAATAGGATTAGGAGGGAAAATTAGTTAAAGGAGTTTAATTAATTATCTCTAATAAGATTAGGGAGCCCATTTAATTAAAAGAGTTTAATTAAATAAATAATATCTTATTTTAATTAAATAGGGTTACCTGATATTTTTATAAGAGGAGTTTTATATCAGATATCAGATATACGTAATTCTATTTGTTGGAGAGTACGCCCCCCTTTTTCTATAGAGATAGAAAAATTAGGGTTTGAGCTAATACACCCTTCTTCTTGAAAATTCTTCTTCCTTGGTGGATCACCTCTAGAGTCCATACACTTGGGTGGCTAACATTGATCAAAGGAAGGAATCTACCCGGAGATTCAATGAGATCGCGGAGAAGTAGGAGCTGAACTCGTACCTAAGGAAGCTCGTATCTACAAGGGTATGATTCTATAATTTCTTGTTTTTCGTTTTAATTAATAATATGCATAAAGGATGATCCAGGTAATTGGTTTGTGAAAAATTTTAAAATCTGATTTTACTTTGCTTTCGCTATTTTTGCAATTTGATTGCTACTTTGATTTTCACAAAATCTTTACAGTGGTATCAGAGCCAAACTTTATGTGAATTATTAATTATTTTTATTCAATATATATATGGGTATGTATTTTGAATAATTTATTGGGCATAATTTGTTGTATAAAATTATTATTTTATGAAAGAAAAAAAAACATTTGTGAAACCAAATTTTGAAAAACTTTTTTTTATTTGGCTGAACTGTTATCAGATTCGCGAAAGTAGTTACGTACTGATTTTTTTTTTTTCGTCTTTACCTGTCATTTTTCGCGTGATTGTTATTATATAATATTATCTACAATGGATGCATCGAAATCATGTGTTTGAAAAACAATTTCAGCGAAACCTAAAGAACAATTAAGGAATTCCTGTATTATTTTAATATATAATATTGTTAGCAAAGGAAAACTAGGTGAATCTTATGTTTCCTGATGCATGTTCCACGTGGTAGTATATATATATATATATATATATATATATATATATATATATATATATATATAAATATATATTAATCTTAATAATTTTGTAATTAAAATAAAAGAGTTTATTTTAATTTTGAAATTAGATTTCATGCAACATAAAATTGTCCATTAAATGATATTCATATATATATATTGAATGATTTTATTTATTGATACATATAATGATATGTATGATAATAAATTGGATTGATTATGGACTATTGACCAATGTGATTGAATTTATTTTGATTGGATGCTTGAATGAATGGATTTTATTAAATGGGGTCTGCGTACCTCATCTTTTCTGGTTTTCTTGTTGATGTAAATTCTATCTCTCTCTTATGTACTTCCCTTTGACTGCTGATCAAGGTTTCTATTTAAATTAAATAGTTTAATTGTATGGGATTAGTTAGAATTTTTTGAAGAACCGGAGATCAAGGAGCAAGGAGCGCTCTAAGATCCGTTTATATTGGAGCCCGGGTTTAAATGTAATAGTTATATTTAAATGTTTATTCTTGCACTCTAGGCTTTGACCTTTTGGTTCACTTGGTGGCTCTAGTGAACCAAACTAGAATAAAAGTCGATAATCAATCCGGATAGAATATAGTATTCTATATGTGCATGCTAGTATTATATATATTATATATTATGCAAACATGCTTCACATGTTTAATAATATGACGCATATTTTATATATATATATTTGCATGCGTGCTAAACAAGATGAGACAAATAATAACAAATCCCTCAAAGTTTTTATATATTAAATCTTAAGAGTTCAAAGATATTTAGAATATCGAACGTCACCTTCTAGCATGATAAAATTAATAGAGTATTAAATATTTAATATGAATTTGTTGTGTCACCACAAGGCAAGTATTAAATATTTAAGATGTTAATTTATCACATTTGATGCTTATAAAGAAAATTAAACAATATTATTTTATTGTGTCACAACAAGGACAATATTTTTCTTTTTTGAATATATGGAAGTGCTAGGTTGGACTTAACTTAGATAATTTTTATTCGGATGTGCCACCACTTGATCAAAATAATCTAAGAGGCAAAACATAAGGAGTTACATGATGATGTAATTGACAAGGAGCTGTCTACCTATTTATTTATATATAGTTTGTTATGTCACCACAATGCTATATATATTTAAAATGGGATCCATATTTTCACTAGCAAAAATTTTAATTAGATTTTGCCGAACTATATAAATGAGGGTAATATAGTTTGAAGAAAATAGTGGGAGATACCAATATAAAATAATACCTAATTTATTTTGGTAATTAATTAAATGAATATTTGCTAAAATATTGTCTTTTTACATACAAAATTTTGAAAATGTCACATTCACTAATTTCACTACGTAGCATACTTAATGTTAACAAATTGATCAGACCGAATTACACGGACTAGTTAAGGAGTCTGAGAATTGTTATCACTGCTGAAAAGATTTCTTATGTCCTAAATTCGCCCGTACCTGCAAACGTTGCAGAGACAACCCCTAAGGAAGAGATTGCTAATTTTAAAAGTGGCTAGATGATGCATATGTGGCTCAATGCATTATGCTCGCATCCACGAGTAACGAGCTTCAGCGTCTGCATGAAATCATGGATGCTCCTACTATGCTACTGCACCTTCAAGAGTTGTATGGTGAGCAAAGTAGAACTGCTAGATATGAAATATCTAAGAGCTCTTCCGATCTCGGATGACCGAGGGTACTACCGTTGAGACTCATATCTTAAAGATGATCAATCTGATTGAACGTCTTGGACAGCTTGGGTTCCTCATGGATGGGGAGTTGAGTCAATATTTACTCTTATAGTCACTCCCGGACACCTTCTAACAATTTATTATGAATTTTTACATGAATAAGTTAGATGTCAGCTTGCCTGAATTACTTAACATGTTAAAAACTACTAAAGGTCACTTCCCATCCAAGAAGAACCTTATCTTACTAGTGGATGATTCTTCCAAGAAAAGGAAGCGGCCCAAGGTATCTTCTGAAAAAGAAGAAATCTAAGAAGGCTAAGGGAAAGGTGAAAGTGAAGGATCAAAAGAAACCTGATCCAGCTAGCAAAGGAATTTGCTTCCGTTGCAATAAGCCGGGTCACTGGAAGAGGAACTGCAAGGATTATCTTGCAAAACAAAAGCAGAAGAAGCTTAGAGAAGCTTCGAATCTTAATCAAGGTTTGTTTACGATTGAAATTAAATTTTCTAAAAGTCAATCTTCTACTTGGGTATGGTATACCGGCCGTGGTTCTAACATATGTAATAATATTCAGGGACTGGTCAGAAGTAAAAAGCTGAGCAAGGATGAGGTCGTCTACGAGTGGAAAATGAAGCAAAGGTTGTTGTATTAGCTGTAGGGACTTATTGTTTAGCACTGCCTAGGGGCAAGTTCATTAATTTAAATAATTGTTATTTTGTTCCAAATATCATTAGAAACATTGTTTCTATCTCTGTATTGGATATGAATAGTTTTAACATTATAATAAATAACAACAGTTGTTCTATTTATAATGATAATGTTTTATATGGTGTTGGTAATTTATGAAATGAACTTTATATACTTGACGTGCATGAAAATATACTTCAAATTGAACAAACTAAGAAAAGGAAAAGAGATGGTGTTATTATACCTTCATGTGGCACTGTAGACTCGGTGAAATTAATGAAACAAGATTATCCAAGTTGTATAAAGATGGGCTCCTAAAGCTATCAAATTATGAATCATATCCAACTTGTGAATCTTGTCTCATGGGCAAAATGACTAAATCTCCTTTCAGTGGAAAAGGAGAAAGATTACAAAGTTGTTAGCGTTGGTACACACAGATGTATGTGGACCTATGACAACGACTGCACGAGGAGGGTATTCTTATTTTATTACATTCACTGATGATCACTCAAGATTTCGATATGTGTATTTAATGAAATAGAAATATAAATCATTTGAAAAATTCAAAGAGTTCAGAAGTGAAGTAGAGAAGCAAACTAGTAAGAGTATTAAGAATCTTCGTTCTGAACGAGGAGGAGAATACTTAAGTGGTGAGTTTCTCAGTTGTCTCAAAGAAAATGCTATAATCTCACAATGGACTCCACCAAGGATGCCACAGATGAATGGTGTATCTGAAAGGAGAAATCGAACATTGTTGGACATGGTTCGATCCATGATGAGCTTTACCGACCTTCTAGTTTCCTTATGGGGATATGTCCTAGAATCGGCTGCATACCTACTTAACAAGTTACCTACAAAATTCGTCCCCAAGACCCCACATGAGTTATGGATAGGGAGGAAACCAAATCTTAAGCATGTTAAGACTTGGGGTTATCCAGCTTATGTCAAAAAGTTTGAAAACGATAAGCTACAGACTAGATCTAAAAAATATGGATTTGTGGGATACCCTAAAGAAACATCGGGGTATTATTTCTATCATCCAACTGATTAAACGGTGTTTGTTGTGAACCATGATGCCTTCTTAGAAAAGGAGTTTATCCTTGAAGGGGTCAGTGGGAGTAAGATATATTTTGAAGAAGTTCAAGAACCACAAAATGCTATAGATCAAAGTGAGGTACCTAACCAAGCAGAGATTCCTTCTGTACCACACCCTATTCGTAAATCTAGAAGAGTACCGAAGATACCTGATAGGTATGGACTTGTCATAGAGGATGACGATGAGGTACGCATCATAGATGATGATGATTCATTGAATTACGAACATGCTATGAGTAGTAAAGACTTAGAGAAGTGACAAGAAGCCATGAAATCCGAGATTGACTCTATGTATGAAAACCAAGTATGGATTTTGGTTTCACCACCTAAAGGCATTAAGCCTATTGGGTGTAAACGGGTCTTTAAAAGAAAGAATGGAGCAGACGACAAGGTAGAGACCTATAAGGCCGACTGGTCGCAAAATGTTTCAAACAAAGACAAGGAGTTGACTATGATGAAACCTTCTCACCAGTAGCTGTGACACTCCAAAATCCGGGTACTTCATTTTCACTGAATTTGGTGTTCACTATCAAAATAATTACATCTAACTACCCATAATAAAGTATAAAACATTAAATAACTTAAACAATAATCTTTCCCATCAAAGGGCTACATCATCTCATAAACAATCCCAGTTAATCTAACCTTAAATTATTACATCAGCTTGCAGAATACATCATAAAAGAAAACAAGTCTTATAGCATCATGCATTTAAAAAAAATCTAAATAATTCTTCATCACTTGGACATCTTGCCCTTTTCCTTTGCTAGTAGATGACTCATCAACTCTTTCAACTTTAGCTGCATTATTAATTGCAAGACAATTGCTCACTGATATAAAGAGTAGTAATAACAACATGAGAATGAACAACGAATGCTGAACAATAATGAACTTATTCTATGAATCAAAAATAGAAAACAAGTTTGAACTTTAATGTCTGAGGGTCTTAATACCAGGAACTATGTCTTTGGTATTTAGGTATTATTACCTCAATCATAACAGTCATTTAGACTATACAGACTCTTCATAACGTACTTAGGGGGATCAGCCCTTTGTACTATGTATTGTGCACAAACATCTAAATGTTACACGTACAAAATTCCTTATGTTAGGGTTGTTCGTCTCAATTTTAATTTAGAATTTCCGCACTAAAAAAAGTTTAGTTTGGAACTAGCTTATCAGTGTTTCTAGATTCTTAGAACACTATTCAAATTCCTTCAATAAAGGTTTGCTTACTACTTGAAGGTTTAATACAAGAATGTATAACTGAACAAGGCTATCAAAGTCAAAGATAGAATATGAACAATATATAATTGAATAACATGATACGCATTCAAAGTACTATATTCAAAGAATTAGAACAATCTCACTTTAATTAAAGTATTAGAACAATATATGCTTTGAATAATAATTAGGAAATGAAACTCGCTTGATGTAACGAATTAGGTTACAAGAGATTGTACAAACATACACAAGATAGATTAGCCTTGCTCAACTTTACAAAGAAATTTAGGAACTTGTACAATAATAATTTAGGAATGGGACTTGCATTGAAAATGAAAAGAATGAAGTTAGAAAGCTTGCTCAATAAAAGTTTAGGATAATAAACTTGCTCAATGTAAAAGATAAGGTTTAGAAACTTGCCTTGTATGTAAGCTACACAAGAATAAAATAATCTCCAATTACCCTATATATATCATTGAAATCAACAACAATTAGTTATATGAACATTAGCTTTAGGGTTTAAACCATCATTTAGGTCATAACCCAAACCTAGCACCTAACCATGCAAGTTAACATACTTAACGAATCTAAAATCTCATTACGATCCAACATAACTTAATTGTTCATCTCTAACTTTAAAAACATCACATTTGGTTTCATTTTATAACTTATTTAAATAATTATTTAAAATCTTTACACTTTGCAGTACAACACATTACAATCTGTTATTATAGCTTATATTATGTCTTAACATCATTAGCATTCATGTTTAACCAACATAAGACCATAAATCATAACCTGCAAATAAGCAGACTTCACTACCTCATATCAGGGTATGGCGCAGCTGCGCTAGTGCATAGACAGAACCATAAACGCAACAACAGTGCTCCGTTTTTAGCCCAACCAACACGAATTTCACCCACAAAACAGTAATATTCACATATACAATTGGTATAGAACTATCATAAACATGATTGCTAACATATTTATCAACATAGAACAATTTAACAACACTTATAACTATTTTAATTTCTCAAAATTTTCATTTTCATACATAAACACCATTTTTGAGTTCCTTAGACAAAACTCAACACTGAAAACACGATTCTTGTCCAAATAGTTTCATTCAAATTACGTTATCTTCGTTTCTTAATGAACTAGCATAAACAAGACTCAATTTACATTTTCGTATACAAATTGACCACTAAAATTGGTGCTTACCCAAGCCATATGCAAAATATTCACTGTAATTTACTTTTATTCCTTTAAACCAATTTCTCATGAATTTGACAAACAAGTATCTAGTATACATGATGATTAACATATTTTGCAACTTTATATGCTCACACATCTACCACAATTCACGTGATTTCCAAATCCTATCATATATATATATATATATATATATATATATATATATATATATATATAGAATACCAAATTTAATTAGGAAAACTTGTATATTAACATACTATCTTAATTAAGTGAATTAACTCTTTTATCCACTTTACTACAACACCACTACCAGGTAAGGTTTTAATATTCAAACAATATTATTCTATAATATAGTTTCAACTTTATTTAAATTACCCAATATTTATAGAGTTAATTTCCCTTGCCTCCAATTTCCTTTTCATGACTAATTTCTTTTATTTCCTTTAATAATTTAATCAACTATTAAATCTCTTAAAAATTTAATTTTATCACACCAAAACACATAATTCAAAATATATACATCTTATAATAAGAATTTTAATTATTAAATTCTTATTTTAATAACTTATAAAAATTCGGGTTGTCACAATACTTATAAGGGCTGTCATTCTATTCCTCATTAATTTGTGAGAATAACATGTCTACGCGGATTACCGCATGCATGGGGAATAATCTTTCGTATTCATTCTTTATTAAGTTGTGGAAAGGATCTGCATGTCTACGCGAAATACTGCATGACGGGTGAACATCCATTTGTAGTTTTGTATATTCTTTCATACTCGTATGGGATATCATTTCTTTTGTACTCGTCAAAGGATATCGTTTTCTTTCATATTTTTCTCCATTTATGGTACAAAATTATTGTTTGTTTCCATAACCTTATTGTTAAATGGTGAAAATTTTTGAAATTAGTAGAATATCCTTAATAGTTTGCGCTTCATCTAATATCATTTCATTAGAATATTGGTCTTAACTTTCTTATTAAATTTTAATCTATTCATACAGAGTACTATACATGTCGGGGTACTATTTATCCGGGGTACTATTAATGTTGGAGTACTATTCACAACGGAATTTAGTTTCTTTTATTTGTTCAAATTATCTTTGAAATTTAAATCTTAAATATCATTCTTTAATTTTACTCCACAATTGGTGATCGTGTTGACAATTTAGACATTCTTGAACTCTAGATAAATTAAATTATAAATCTCTAATATTTATTCTTTATCTCACTTAATTCATTCTTTATATCAATATCATCATCCTCATGTTTATATTGTGCTGAAAGTCATCTTTGGTGCGTAGTGCAAAGATGGACTGTTGATTGGTATGATCATGACTAGAATTTGTGTAGTGGTATAATCATGACCTTTAATGTTACAGATAAATATTTATGGTGAAAGTCTTCTTTGGCCCGTAGTTCATAGATGAACATGTGTTTGGCATGATCATGACCACTGGTGATAGAAACTATTATCTTTGGTGTGACACCCGTAAATTTGGGTACTTCATTCCCACATGATTTGGTGTTCACTATCCAAATATTCATTTCTAACTACCCAAATTTAATAAAGTTTAGATAATAAATCTTCCAATTAAAGGGTTACATAATTAAATCCGATCAATCCCAAGTTGTCTAACCTTAAAACATTCATCAAATGTGAAAAATTAAATAATTACATCACAATAAAAACCAAGTCTGAAAAAAAACACAAATCTCAATAAGTAAACAAGTCTTCAACACTTGTTCAACTTTTATTTTTCTTTGCTAGTGGTTGGCTCGTCAACCTTCTCAACTTTAGCTGTAATGGTTATATATATATATATATATATATATATATATATATATATATATATATATATATATGCAAGAGTGGGCAAAACAAATGCTCACTTAAATATAACATAATAACTGATAATGAATAAGCTTGGTTGAATTGAATAACATTTTCTAGTAGCGATAATCAAGAACTGATATTGAAGATCATCTGAGGGTCACAAGACCATGAACTATGTCCCAGGTTATAAGTATTTCTACTTTAACCTTTAACAGTCCTTAGACTATATGGACTTCCTTCTTCGTACCATATATTGTGCATAAACATCTTAACGCTTTCGCGTAAATAATCCCCTATAGTAGGGTGTTCATCTCAGTTTAACATAGGAGTCCTCACCAAAGGAAGTTAGATTTGGATAAGTTTCAAGGGTAATTTAGAGTTCAACGTACATCAACTAAGGATGAGTTGAAACAAAAGTTTAATGACAATGCGAGGGTTTAACAACGACATGTTATAGAGTAATTATGAACCATGAATAAATAGTATGATACATCAAAGTCATGCTTTAAGAATAACTTTCAAAGCATTAAAATATATAATGAACCTAGCTTGAACAACAATGATATGCTAAGGTTACATTTTCCAATAAGGAAACAAAATTAAGAACTTTGCTCGATATAATTCAAGAACTTGAGTAATTTTATAAACAAGACAAAATAAAAAACTTGCATATTTATAAACAAAGTAGGATGAGCTTAAATAAAGACTAGGGTTAGAGAACTTTGTTTAAATAAGAGTAGGATTAGGAAACTTGCCTCGTGCGTAGGTTAAACGATCACTACTCACGTTCACCATAAGCCCTACACATACCATATGTATTGACAACACTCATTAGTTACACTAATATTAACTTCATGAGTTAAGTTCCCACTTTTAGTATAGCTCGTTAACTTAGTTTAAGTTTTTGCGTACTACCACAAATCACATATTACAAGACCGAAGTCTCGAATCTTAAGTTTAAACAACATCACATCTTTTCATGAGCATCACATTTTAGCTCTTTTACATCTTATCAAATTATCGTGCCATGTTAACATATGAAAGTTAATAACCTAATATAACATCTTATTACATGTCCAATACATTATCATGTTCCTTAGATTAGGTTAGATTAACACACGATGCCCTCCTATTGCCTCTGATTGCACATCAGTCTTTAAGATGGCCATTTTGACCCCTACTAATGACATTAAATTAAAACACTTAAAGCACAAAAGTTGTAGGTCTACTCATCCTCGATCTGGATCAGCTTGAATCGCACCAATCGAAGTCGGTATAAAAAAGTTATAACCATTTTAGTAAAATATATCGGGTTAGATTTTCTCTAACACTTGGTCAGTCTGCCCACCCCCGCCGGGGCGAGGTTTTTGAGCTACAAAAGCCCGTTGGGACTAGTTACCCGCTACGGTGGAACAAAATATACTGGTAACGCCGCCGAGACGGGGGTACCTGGTATTAGCTTTCGTGGTTTGTAAATGAACATAACAGAAAGCAAAATTAGGCCTAAAAGCTCCTTTCTAACAACCATTCCAACTTACCCAAGTTGTAATAAGTTTACAGAAACATAACCTAATGTTCCTAACATGTTTTTAACCATATAAACAATATAAACTTCCAAATTACAACATTTAAATTCACTATTTTTTACTATTTCTTCACTTTTTGACATTATTAGTGAAATTAATCGCTGTGAATTCGTTTTTTAACCAAAATAATTAGTTTAAATTACTTTGTTTTCGTTTCTTCATGTATTTTCACAATCAATAGTCAATTTACACTTTATACTATGAATTGAGTATCGATTTTGATTCTAAAATAAGCCATATCAATTATACATATCTGTATTTTTCTGTAAACATAATTTTTCATATATATTATACTTTCATGGATTAAACTACTCTAAATCATATATAAACCACATAAAACAATTTATGTTTACTAATTAACATATGTAAGCCATATTTTCAACATTCTTAGTAGAATTCAAATTACAGAGAAATAAAAATAAATTCTTCCAATGAAGAACCATAAAGAGAGTAAATTGATAATTGAAAGTTAGATTACTACCTTGAATATCTTGTTTAATCACCAAAGATGATAGCACTCTTTTTTGATTTTCTCAAACTCACAGAGAACTCTTCTCTTCTTCCTTGTCTCTTTTCTCTCTGTGTTTTCTCTTCTTTCTATTCTCTATTCTTTCTTTAGTATTAGGCTTAAATTTAACGTAAAAAGAAACAGACGCAAAATAAAAAAAAAAGCTGACATATAATAATAACCACAATAACCCTACTAATTGCTTATCATTTATTTTTTAAAAAAAATTTAAAAGCCACTAAGGCTTGTTTAGCAAAACCAATTTAAAATTAAAGACTTAAAATCCTTAAGCCTTGTTTGACAAAACTAAATTAAAACTCTTTAAATTTATTTTTAATAACTCATTTATTAAATAGTTTAATTGTCACACTTTATTTAATTAAATTCTCATATTCAAATTTAATTAAATTAAAACTAACAACAACTTATTACATTAACATACCACATTATCAAATTGCCAAAAAATTATAATTTCATTATAATTTTATTTAATAACTTAGTACATTAATTGAATTAATAAATTAAATTAAAACCATATTATAACAATTCCTTTATTCCTTATCAACCCTCTAATTTAATTATTAAATTAAATTAGAATATTAATTCATCACTCTTTTAATTTAATTAACTTCAACATACAAAATTACCGAATATCAACTTAATTAACATATTACACTTAATCAAGTCAACTACTCACAACTTATGAATTATTTATGGAACTAATAAATAATTAAAGTAAACAATCATTTATTTAACAATAAATATATCACCTAAAATATTTATTTAATTCAATAAATATTTGAAATTACATATAAAAATTTTGAATTGTTACATCCTTCCCTCCTTACAAGGATTCTGTTCCAATAATCACAACTCAAATAATTCATTCGTCACATTCTTCCCTCCTTACAAGGATTCTTTCCCCATAATCGAAGACACAGATCAAACAAAAAACTCATGAAATCTTTTCATCATTTTGTCTTCGAGTTCCCACATAGCTTCTTCGGCATTGTGATTCCTCCATATCACCTTCACGGAAGGTATTAATTTATTCTTGAGCAATTGCTCTTTTCTTTCAACCATCTGGATATGAATCTCTTCATAAGATAAATCTTTATTGAATTGTAACGGTTCGTACTCGATCATATGTTTGTAGTCGGGTTTATACCGTCTCAACTCCGAAACATGAAGAACATTATAAATATGATCTAATTGTGGAGGTAGAGCTACCTCGTAAGCTACTTTCCCTACTCTTTGCAGCACCTCAAAGGGTCCAATAAACCTTGGGCTTAGCTTTCCTTTCTTATCAAAATGAACCTTCCCCTTCAAAAGATAAACTTTTAGGAAAATGAAATTTCCTACGTCAAATTCGCGACTCTATCGGTGTTGATTAGCACACTTCTTCTGTCTGTCTTGAGCAGCTACCAATCTTGCCCAGATGATTTTGACTACCTTAGCAGTCTATTGTACCAGTTTTAGTCCTAACAGTTGATGTTCACCAACTTCATCCTAGCACAGTGGAGTTCTGCACTTTCTGTCGTACAATATTTCATAAGGCGGCATGCCAATACTTATATGGTAACTATTATTATAGGCGAATTCAACCAACGTTAAATGATCGTCCCAGTTTCCTTTGAAATCCATGATGTATGCTCTAAGCATATCTTCCAACGTCTGGATTGTTTGTTAGCTTTGGTAGTCTGTTTGAGGATGGTACGACGTACTCATTCTCAACTGTGTTCCCATGCATTCTTGTAGTTTTTTCCAGAAGTTTGATGTGAATCGCGAATCTCTATTTGACACAATTGACACTAGAACTCCATGTCTCAAAACAACATCCTTGACGTACAATTTTGTTGACGCCCCCAAATTCGGGTATCTTTCAACCCGACATATGGTGCTACACGGTACTCATAACTATACAATCATTCCATTGAAAACACAACATAATGAATGTAATTACTATCTTCTTATTACAATCAAAGTGAAATACCTTCCCAGGTTCATAACCGATTACATCATTTATTGTTCGTAAGTATAATACGTACAACCATACTAATCTATTACAAGATGGTTAACTATCCATCTTAGCCTTGCCCTTATTTCTTTTAGCATTCTCAGTATGCTCGGCTTTAACTGCAATCATATAATTCACGCAAGAAGTGAGCATAACAAGCTCAGCAAGTCTAACAAAGAATAATATCAATACCACATTCGTGAATTATATGAAAATCTTTCATAACTGAACAAATGGTCATGAAGTATTATGAAACATTAATACTTAATAATGCATAACATCAATTCCCAAAGTATATAATAGTTTAGGAATTCTGAACCGGTCTAAAGATCGTGAATAGTATCTTTCTATTTTCATACTTGGAAAGGACATCACAGCACTATGGCTGTACATCCGGCATTACTTACGAGCACTTCTAGGTGATCAGCCTATAGTACTCTATGTTGATCAACATTCATCTGTTAAACGTATTTACGTTTAAGTTTTGGCAAACTCGCGTGCCCATCGAATAATCGATGAAAAATACTTTTATTTGTTCATAGACAAACTTACCTTTGAATCCGTACCAAATACTTGGCATAGGATAGCGTTATAATTCCTATATAGAAAGATATGTATACAAATCAATCTATGTCTTACGAATAGTCTAGCCGAGTTAAAACTGGAATCGACCCTTTCTTTAAAATCATTCATGCAACTTATTACAATGAATCACAGAAAACTTGACTAACATGAAGGTTAGACAAGCGTTAAGAAAACTTGCCTTCAAGCGTCCTCAAATAATTTATTCGACTGTTCTCAGCCTTTACAGAATCTACATGATATATTCACATAGCACACTATAATTAGCTACCAAACAATCAGTCACATTGTTTCTACCTACTTCTTTCTATTATATGTCTTAATTGACTTTATTTCATTATTAAAGTCAATTCGACATATTACCTATCCCGGCTTGTTAATGATCTTATGTTATTAACCGGACTCGATCATCATTGGTGAAGTACCAATGTCAGTTACCGTTCACAGTTTATTAATAAACACTTCGTGTTCTTCGCTTACATACTAATAACTTGTGTTTATTTCCTAAGTTTATTACCATATACACTAGTATATGTAACATAGGAATAGTTTTAGTATGTTCATTAAGTATATAAACTTATCTTATATTGGTCTTAAAATAATTGAATTCAAAACTTAACTTGTCTAACAACTCCCTTGCCTTGGCGCCGCGGCGTGGCCTCTATAGATAATACTGGCGCTGCAGCGCCAGTTTGCAGTACCTAAGCCCCGGTCTCGGCGCTGCGGCGCGAAACCTATAACTGTGAATGGCGCTGCGGCGCCACTCTTCAGTAGCTCTTGACATTGTGCATGGCGCTGCGGCACGGCACAACTAGCTTTGTCTGGCGCTGCGGTGCCAAACCTCAGACTCATAAAATTTTTGACAGATAAATTTTTTAGTGAACTTCCCGGCTTCATAACTCCTTCATTATAAGTCCGATTTGGTCTGATCAAAAGCTTAAAACTCATAAATTACATACTGTACGCGTTCATATAAGAAATTTACATTTTCAAATCTATTAACTCAAAATTCACTTCTAAGTTCATTATTGAGCGTTCGTTAAACGCTTTCGAGCGTTCAATACTCGTCTTCTTCATTTTAAGTTGAAATCCGATGATTCTTAAGCCCACGACTCTTAAATACCCTATCTCATGTGTTGACATTGAAAACTTTTGAGTACTAATTCGAAATTTTTACGTTTTTGACATTTAACGTCTAATTCCGTAAAATTTGCCATAATTTTGTTACTAGTGTTCTATATGCCAAATCAAATGGAACACTTCATTGATTTCATATCTACATCCTAACCAAGCAAGATGCATATATCCTAATAATGATGGTGTTCAATTTGTCCATCAACAACCAATTTAACGTTCAATGGTTTCTACGGTTTAAACTTACGTAAACCCTTACGATTTTCATTTACAAATGACTTATAAAGGTTTTACATATTACAGCCATCCTTATTCCTCCATAAGAGGCATGCTCCACCAATCTATGATTCTTTATAACCAAAGAAATCAAAAGGATGGAAAACTACTATTAATGAAATATTACCCTTTTCGTTCTTTACGTTCTTGCTAAAATCTCTAATGAAAAGCTTCAAAGTGAGATGATTACTTGTTTCTAGCTTTTTCTCTCTTTCAATATAAGTTGGACAACTCTCGGAAAATCACCAATAGCCAACTTAAGCCTCTTATTTATAGGAAACTCAAATGGAGGGCTTTATGGTCATTCTCCCCCACCTCCTTACTATTCACTACTTTATCACCAAGTAAAATACTTGGTGATGAAGTAGTTCGCTTTACTTGGCCATCAAGTGGCCGACCCACATTCCAATGAGTCATCCCCATGGGTTACCCCATTGGTTTTACCCATTCGGTGACCCAACGGTTTGACCCACGGTTATGTTTAATAGATCGGGCTTAATTAATCGTAACATTGGACTTTAACTTGGACTTAAACACATTACTCTTTGGGCTTGATTACTCAATTACTTGGGCTTTGTATAATCCAAACCCAATTGGATTATACTAAATCATAAACTCTAAGTCCATTACACCAATAGTATTCTACACGTATAATTCACGTATTCTCTTCGTATAATACTCATACGATATTCGTATGGTATTTCGTATTATACTCGTATACTAAATAGTATCATACTCATATAACGTACGCATAATTATTATCGTAATTCATTATACAAAGCTCATTTCCTTCTTGGATATCATTCTTCTCAACCCTTAGATTTTAAGTCCGCAGGCGAAGACTTCGTTTTTGCTATAACTGAAATATTATTACATATTCCATCTTGTCTTCATATTCTATAATTACGAGTTTCTCAGAATTTCAAACTTAATTTCCGAACAGAAACGGATGAATAGTGTTTTTACGGAAATTTCTCAGAAAACTTTTATTTTCGTCTTGGAAATTCAAAACAATTAATTCTAGCACATAGCTAGAATACTAACCACATCCGCACATTATAGGTCATAGAACGACCTTCACATAGCTTACTCACATAAATAATCAATTAAATTCATTTAATTGACATAATCAAATAAAAATTTAATTCTCATAAAAATTCGATTTTCTTGGGCGGTACAATTTTGCCATAAGAAATTAATCAAGTGAGATTAAGGATATATATCAAAGATTTATAATTCAATTTCTCTAGAGTTCAAGAATATCCAAATTGTCAACATGATAACTAATTTGTGGAGAAAAATATAAGAATAGTATTCATGTATCAAAAAAATTTGGACAAAAAATAAATTAATTTTTGTCGTGAATAGTACCCGAGTGAATAATATCTCATGAATAGTACTTCGTGAATAGTTTTCCGTGAATAATACCGTATGTATGAATAGTGTCGTATGTATGAATAGTGACTATTGGGTCAAATCTAATTACGCACACTACACAAGTATACGTGGTCAACAAGTAATAAAGTGAAAGTAGAACATCATTCCCACGAGAAATTATTAATACAAATTATCAAATACTAACTCTTAACCAAACCAATTTTATTTAAACAATCAATTTAATGTTATAAATTAAATTATTTAACTAAACTAATTCTAATTACCGCTAAATAAAAATCAGATTATAGATATTTAAGATCACAACTTCACTTATTACTTCATTTAAGTTAACACACTTCTCATCAATTATTTTTAATCCTGAATTGTTAATCAAGAACACTAAAGCAGATAAAATGACCTCTCGATGCATAATACCCATACTCACTCAAATCCACAGATGATAGAATTAAGCAAGACACCCTAATTAACTAATCCACTATATTTCTATATGAATTACAATTAAAAAGGATTTAAAGCACAAGTTCTCTATATGATTACATATGGCGTAAAGGAATATCCCTATCCTAAACACGAATCATGAATTCCATATATGCAGAAATCACAAACACATGCTATCATGATTAGATCTAAATTAATATTTCATCTCTCGAGTTCATATAGATTACCACGGTAATTGTTAGCTAGGCAATTACGCAATTAAGTCCAAATCACAATAGACAATCCTCATAATAGAACATAATGATTGATAGCGAATCATATTAAAATAAACTATACAATAAGATCCATTGTAATCTTAAACAAAGAATTAGTTCATGATTATTGAAATAAAACTAAGAATCCACACTTGAATACACATTAAAAGATAAGAATAATATTAAGGAAAAGAAGTGAATCAGTTGTTGGCAAATTCGCCCTCTGACTCGCTCTTGATCTGGATCTCCAATGGCTTCCAAGTGCTTCAATCTCCAAATCTCATAAGAACTAGGTTCATCATATCAAAACAAATCATTAACTTCACAACAATGTTAACTGATATAAAATCAAATATAACACATAACAAGTCTTTTTGAAGGCATCATACAGTGTAAACTATAGAAATCTAAAAACAAGCTAGATCCAACTAAAAGCAAATAATTACCAATATCGAGGGTCAATATGGGATACTTATACTTTATTTTTCATCTACGGGGGCTTTTTGTTCTTATTTCCCGTTTTATTCATTTTTTTTCTTTTGGTTTATATACACATAGCTATGCAATGTTTTATTCCCTTAGGTTTTTCAATGCTACCTTAATGAGCTTTCGACCAACGACTCCCAGACCATTAAGATCTTAGGTCACTAGGTATAAAGACAATCTCCTCGGGCTTACTTACTCAAGTATCAAAGACCACAAAACTAGTATTCCCCCAAACTTAGGTTCTTGTCTAACTTTAGCCATCACTACTTATTCTTGTCATTCTTTCATCCAAACTAGCATTATCCTTTAGAGTCTCATTATGTATCAATTTAAAATCAATCAATGAACATGTTATTTTTACTATGTTATCCTTATTATACCAGTTTCAAACAGAACAAGACTCAATTCATATCAAGAAATCACATCAAAACTCTAATAGTCATTACTATTGTAACACCCCCATATCTATACTCCCACGGTATCTGATATAGTGCTTATAACAAATCAATATAATACATTTAAATATATACACCCATGGTATCTGATTATAAGCTTATATTAAATTAAGGGACTATCAGATATAATTCCCATAGATCTAAGATTCAGAGTATCCCATAACAGATGCCAATTCTCAAGAGAACTGTTACTATGTTTGGATACCCTCACTTTGATATATGAACTATATCTATGAATAGAATCTATCTATCTGAAATCTAGAATAGCAGTAATAACATGAACATTCCATATTACTAATACCCTTACCTAGATGTATAGTCTATACCATGTGAATTAATACTATCATATTGATAGTAACTATTTATCCGAAATCCAGAAAATCAGTAATAACATGAATAGTCCATATTACTAATATCCTCACTCAGATAAATAGTTTCCAAGGATCTCATCTAGATTTAAAGAGTTCTAAATTTACATCTACATATGTAAGAAAATACGGTTGCGGAAATAAAAGATGATATATATATATATATATATATATATATATATATATATATATATATATATATATATCATATTAAGGTTCGATTACATAATTCTCATAACGAGTTTATTATTACAAAGTATTCAACTAGACATGAAAATAACCTAATCTAAGCAGGGACGCTTCCCTTTATTAGCTCTAGATATTCCAGGGTTACCATCTAAAACTGCAAAGGGAATAATTTGCAAGGGTGAGCTATGACATGCTCAGCAAGTTTTGTATTTATAACAATATATGATTTGAAGAAATACAACAATTCAAATTTTGACTGATAGTTGTTACCATTTTCTAGATTTTTATTTCTGTCAGTCACACAGACTTAGAAATTTTGTTTAGATATGAGATATGGGATCCGTCTATTCAATATCTTAGGAGTATGCATCTCATCCTACCAGTGCTCAAATGCACCCAAATTAGTGTCAATATATTATCAACCGAATGATCCCTTACGGGATACCCAACTTCAGAATATGATGTCTTACCAAACAATTTGGTTTGACACAACAATTTAAGCTTAACAATCAATATGAATAAACAATTCATTTCTTAGTTATGCTGAAGCTATAGCAATAATCTTACAATAAGAGGTAATTCAATTGTAGATGTAGTGTATTATATCAACATCATATCAAGATAAAAATCTTGTTCAACGAATAAACAGGGTTTAAGAAATTTGCAATAAAGAAATAAGGTTCAGATACTTGCCTGAGGGTAGATTAGTCAAGTTATGCTATTCAAATCATTAATAAATACCTACGATGTTCATATATATAAATCGAACACGTTAGTATTAATAATAATACTCAATTATAAAATTTACATATGATCGGGTTAGATTAAATAGGGTTTCAGTGTTCAATGTCTCTACCGAATATTAAATAAGTTGATAAATGGACTAAATTTTATTTATAAAATTTATTATATTTTTAGATAATTTATATATCCGTTATGATAATTTTTAGAAGTTTTAAAATATTTTTAAAATATTTATTTATCCTTTAAATGATTTTTAAATCATTTATTTCTATTTTTAGGTAATTAATATTTACTTAGAATTTTACAAAAACATTGTTTATTATTTTTAAAAAATTTATAATCATTTGTTATGATTTTTATATCATTAATATTATTTTTCAATAATTATTTAGTATTTATAAATAATTATTCTAATTACTTTCTTATTAAGTTAATTATTAATAATATCCAAATAAAATAAAATATTTATTGAATTTATGTAAAAATATCAGAAATTAATTATATTTATTTAATATAATTTTTAAAACTATTTTTGTATTTATTTATATTTATTTATTAATTATTTCTAATTTTTATAACTTAATTTTTAGAAAAATCAATTTCTGTCTGTCGCTAAAGCCCTTCAGTGACAGAAAGTATCGCTGTAAGTGTTCTTAAGTTTCTGAGCAACAGTTTGGTCATGGTCGAGTGACTAGTTTAACTATGAATTATTTAGCTACAGTTTATGATTTTAGGTTCGATCAAGTATTGATGTTATAGTATTCTTACAGTAGTACAATATGAATCAAATTTCAGGCTTTAACCTACATATAACAAGAAGTTATAGAGGCTTAACGTCACTATCAGAGCTGTTCTTGAGTTTCTGGGTAACCCATAACAGTGGTCAAGGTCGGTCAACGGTTTTGTGGCTTTAATATCTGTAATTTTGTCTAATAGATGTGTGTTGTGTTTGTTGTAACATGTAGTATATATGTCAGGGTACATATATATAACACTAACTTGAACAACGCATAATTCTAAGGTCTTTAATTATGCTGGTCAAAGTACAACCAAACGCTGTTCTTCGTGTTCTTCAATTTTTCGGGTAACCCAGAAAACTTGGTCAAGCTCGGTCAACGACTTTTGACCATTAATTCCAGTAATTCTTTAAGTTGTTTAAGCAATTTAAGATCATAGATATGTAGTACATATATTTGCGTGTTAATCTAAAACAAAATATTACAAAAACAACAAACAGAAGGCGATCAAAAAGTTGGTCTAAGTAGCCGGTACAAACTGTTCTTGAGTTTTCTGGGTAACCCAGAAAACTGCAATCCGTGAACGGTCAACACACTTTGACCACTTAAATCTGGCAATCTATGGTTCTAATGAACCTGTTTTCTTTTCCAGATTAAAGACCTACTAACAGGCTATAAGTAACATACAAGTAACCGACCTAAACATAAACACATATGAATCTACAAGCCCTGACATTCGGCTGTCATACTAGATTTTTCAAAATTTCCAGATTTCTAAAAACACTTAATTAAAGCATCTAGATGTTATGAAAACGTGTTATACCAATCTAACATATTTTCTAACATACTAATACATATTTCTAAACATCTAAACAACAAAATTAACAAATGATCAAAGAGCTAATTATGAATTAGGGTTTGCACCTTTTCTTGATTGATTTTTGATTCTAGCTTTTGATTTTGTTGCTGCTATCACCTAGGCTTGATTTGGTAAGTATATAAGTGTATCTTGGCCTTGAAATTTCGTGAGTTTACTCAACCCTAGGGTTCCTATTTATAGAATTCTCTAACTTGGCTTTTTGGACATTTTCAAGCAACTTGCCTCCAAAAATATATAATCTGATGACTATTATCATGCTTGGAAGTTTGAAGCATGTCATGTGCAGCCTAGGAACTTTCAATGGTGACTCCTAACCTACTTGTGAGCTAGTTAGGTTAGTTAAGTAGCTTAATTATGCCCCAATCTTTACTAATCTTGATTAGGGTTTTGTTTTTAATAATTAGGATTGTTAAATGATATTTATTAGTACCTAATTGAAGTTTACTAACCATGATTAGGTGTTAAAATAATATAATTAGGGTTAAATTAGCTAATTAGGGTTAGGTTACCAAATTAAGGTTAGGGTTTCGCTGATTAGGGTTAGGGTTTATTAATCTAGGGTTACTAACCTAGATTTCTCACTAATCCTAACAAGCACGACAAAGCATTTTGTCAGTGTAAGCGCGACAAAGCAACTTGTCCCAACAAATATACCAGAAAGTCCGTTTTTGAAAGAAAATTTTTAAGCACGAGGTGTCAAGCACGACGTTTTTCGTACAAAATTTTATTTGATCAAATTTGTTAAACAAAGTATATATTAACGCATAACACTTTCAGAACGGAGAAATTTTATTGATATAACTGAATTTTACATAACTGAATCTTATTAGGGTTTTGGATTTTTACAACTATACTTGTCTACCCAATTCCATTCTCATCATTAGCCAAAACAAACTATAAATATCAAACAACTGGACTCATTAAAGATGTACTAAATGCTATATAAACATAGTAAACTAACTACTAATTTTTTAAATTTTTTTTCAAGAAACTGAATGCAAAAACTAAATGTAACTTTACGAACTACATTGTAAATAACTAACTATATGCAATACGTCACTAAAATGCCCCCCAAACTTTAACTAGACATTATCCTCAATGGCTGAAATAGAAAAAAGTAAAGTAGAGGACTTCCCTGAAAATATCGCAATCCTCCTCCTTGTCCGCTAAGTTTGGAGAATAGGTTAGGCACATGGAACAAATTGGGCACCACACTTGAATTTGACTTAACTAACTTGTGAACACAAAAGAAGCAAGCTTATTAAATCCTAAAAAAATGAAAAAAAAAATCTATCAACTAATATGAAACCTAAAAAAATAAAAAATAATTATAATTAAACTTGGGTTGCCTCCCAGTAAGCACTTGATTTATAGTCCTTCAGCCAGACATTGTCTGGTCAATGCTATTCAGTTCCTCTTCGAAAGTCGAGGAACCCTCCATCCATCAGTATCAAATTGTCCTTTTGGAGGTTCCCATAGGCGATGGCTAATGCATCAAAGTCATCTAGCATGCTCTGATTTCGTGTGATCTCAATAAAGAACGTCCCACAACTAGGTGTTTTCTCCATTGTGTATGTGATCACTTTGGGGCAAGGAAGCTTGTCACACACCATGGGTTCTTCATCTATCTTCTCTTTCTCGTCCCACCATGGATTTAAAATTGTATTCGCTCTTATGTCATCAAGAGCTTCGCCGACGACATGACTACCAAGTGGGCATGATTTTCCAAATCTGACTAACTCTTTGATATTTGATGGAGACCCATTTAGATCTTTGTCGACCTCTATTTCATTATCCCCAATTGTCTCCACACTTCTGATATCTTGTGGCTCATCCAGTCACAGATTTGGTTCGGATTCTCCGTCAATTTCGCCATCCATGTCATAAAGCCAAGCGTTTGGAGGAAGGTTGCTTACGGCTTTGGTCATTTACTCTATCTGATCCGCAAGATTTTGAATTAACCTCACTTGATTACTCATCTTCTCCTCATCTACTATGAACTTGGACAATATTTCCCCCAGCCTTAAATTTTTTGTTTCAATCCTGTAAGCCATGTATTGAGGACCATTGGTTGAGGTAGTGACGAGTTGTTCCATCCGATTATTAAAATTTTGGGTTGATAGCTCTTGGCTAATCCTCATCTCCTCTAGGTCTGCTATGTCCTTCAATATTACATCGATCAGATTTAGCTTTTCTTCTTGTGGCAATAGAGGTGGTCATGAAAATTCTGGTGTGTATGATGGATTTGGAGCGTAATATTGGTCATCATAAATGTAGCTCTCTGAACAATCCGGGTGATACTCCCAATCTCAGTAATAGTTAGGGTCAACATAGTTGTTGAGGTAATCACCACTATATTGTACCAGTTCAAAACTGACGGTGCATTGATGGCTTTGATGGTTGCCAACACAATAGTAACACGTAACTGCCATCCTTCGACTCCTTTGGGTTGCAATAACGTCCAACGTCCTCGAAAGTTCTTCAATTTGTGCTGATATTGCAGAAAATGCATTAAGTCCATCAATCTATATTTCCCTTCGTTGAGTCATGTTTGCCATTCTTCGACTCCGTTGGGTTGCGATAACCTCCAACGTCTTCGAATTTGCCTCAATTTGTATTAACTCTACATAAAATGTATTAAGTCCATCAATCCATGTTTCCCTTGGTTGAGTCATGTTCGTGTACGACCATTGATATGCAATGTCATCCATGGTACCTAAAAAGAGAGAAATATAGGAAGAGAATTAAAAATTAAAATTAAAATAAAAATGTTTAAATTAAGACTAATTTGATTGAAATTAATATTTGTAAATAATTATTAAATTAATTCCTCGGCAACGATGCCAAAAACATGTTGGGTAAACTCTAATTACACACAACACGCAAGTATACGTGGTCAACAAGTAATAAAGTGAAAGTAGAGTATCGTTCCCACGACGAATTATTAATACAAATTACTAAATACTAAGTCTTAACCAAATCAATTTTATTTAAACAATCAATTTAATGTTATAAATTAAATTATTTAACTAAACTTATTCTAATTACCACTAATTGCTTCATTTAAGTTAACACACTTCTCATCAATTATTTTCTATCCTGAATTATTAATCAAGAACACTAAAGCAGATAAAACCACCCGTCGATGCATAATACCCATACTCACTTAAATCCACAGATGATAGAATTAAGCAAGACACCCTAATTAAGTAATTCACTATATATCTATGTGAATTATAATTAAAAAGGATTTAAAGCATAAGCTCTCTATAAGATTACATATGGCGTAAAGGCATATCTCTATCCTAAACATGAATCATGAATTCCATCTATGCAGAAATCACAAACACATGCTATCATGATCAGATCTAAATATGTACTTTATCTCTCGAGTTCATATAGATTATCACGGTAATTGTTAGCTAAGAAATTAAGCAATTAAGTCCAAATCATAATAAACAATCCTCAAAATAGAACATAATAATTGATAGCGAAGCACATTAAAATAAACTACACAATAAGATCCACTGTAATCTTAAACAAAGAATTAGTTCATGATTATTGAATTAAAACTAAGAATCCACACTTGAATACACGTTAAAAGATAAGAATAAGATTAAGGAAAAGAAGTGAATCTGTTGTCGGCAAATTCATCCTCCGTCTCGCTCTTGATCTGGATCTCCAATGGCTTCCAAGTGCTTCAATCTCCAAATCTCATAACAACTAGTGTTTTCTCCTATTCTAATATAATCTAATCTAATGGAATCCTCTCTCTAATCTAATCTATCTCCTCTCTTTTATGCCTCTCGCCATGTATTTATAGGTTACAAGTCTAATTTTTAGCTTAGGAGCAAACTCAATCCAATTTGGAGTCCAAAAGTATCAAAATTCGACCCAAAACGCATCAAAAATGTGTTCTGACCAGTACCTTCGCCCCCGCGGGGGTTTCCTTGACAAAAAGCCCACCCCGGCTGGCTATGGTACTATTTTGCAGCTTGTACCCCCGCCCCAGCGGGCATCCTTTTTCTACTGCAGTGTCCTCTGGTAAAACGGCCATAACGTTTGATCCGGGGAGAGTTACGAGGACGGGCACCTATCAAATCGAAGATATCGACGAGATATACAACTTTCATTCTTTGGGAATTGACAGATTCAGATTGGATCAAGGTGGAAAGCGGGCGTGAAGTAGATACTATGTAAATGACAAGCATGACAACTCTTAGCTTTGATCTTTGTTGATAAAAAGGCCATAACTCTCGCATCCGAACTCCGATTGGGACAATTCAAGATGTTCCAGAAAGCTAAAAAGTAGAACTACAATAAAATTCAAGTTCCAAGCCAAGAAAATGCATCCAACTTTATGTTAAAAGTTCTTCAATCTTCCCTTCTTGCATTTGCTTGCGTATTTTAGTCCAAAAGATGTCCGAATTGCTTTCCCTTGCTTCTTCAATAGTCACCTTTTTATTACGTTTTCATACCAATAGTGGCCCACACAGCTCCCAAGCATATAATCTACAAAATGCATGAAAAGTAACTAAGAAACATGAGTTTGAGCAACTGTGACGCCCCCAAATTCGGGTTCCCTAACCTCGGGTTTGTTGCTCACGATCCATCACATATAACACATCTAACTACTCATTCATTAATGAAAAACATCATTCATAATATTCCTTAATATAACTTATAACAATATCCCAGGTTAAGTAACCTTAACATAACTTACATACCCTTATATAATCAAAAGGTTTACATACATAATTACATAATAAAACATAACCATTAAAAGTTGACATTAACTACTCTTGAGCCTCGCCTTTTCCTTTGTCCCTATTAGAACCTTCTGCTACATCGGCATTAACTGAAAATATTTTATTTAAGCAAGAGTGAGCAACGAGTTTGCCCAACAAGTTAAAATATACAACAAATGATATATATCATGAATAGAAGAGTCTAGCTTCTTTAGAACATCAACAATAATCAAAAGATTTCGAAGTAGCTGAATATTAATTCAATCTCAACAATAAAACTTTCTCCCATTTCATACTGAATAACATATCAAAGATGAAAGAGTAAAATTCCTTCAAAGATTCAATAATATTCAATTGAATAATAAGAATTAACAATACTGCAACAATATTCAATAAAGTGGGATATACCAAGATTTCATGCTGAGTGATCACAAAAGGATAATGAACTACTAGAGGAATCATTTAGTTATTAAAACTAAATTATTCCACAAGAATATAAATTAGTTATAAAAACTAAACTATACTCTTCTGCAAGTACCTGGAGTGGCCAACTCCTTTGTACCCTATATTATGCATAATACTCACTAATAGCGCATAGGTCGATTTACGACATTAAAATTTTGTTCATCTCAGTCTTACATCACGAGTCCATACCACAACAATATGGTTTGGATTACTTTCAAAGAAATACTATGATTTCAATAATTAATAACAATACTAATCTAGCCGAAACCAATGGCATTGATCTTCCAATAACAATTCAGTTCATAATAAATAGAACATTTTATGATTTCACAAATATTAGTCTTGCCAAAACAATTAGCTGAGACATGATTTATAGATAGTTCAAATAATAGAACAAGAATCAATTGCACTACGTGCGAATTACAATAATCATTATAGATGTGAATAACTATCAATAATTATTCACTACCATGCTTGAAAAATAGTAACTCAAGTTGAGTTAGGAACTTGCCTGATTCGTTGACTACTGCTACGCAATTGTTTCTTTATAAAATCGATCTCTTAATTAGCATCACATATCTTACTCATAACAATTTAACATGAAATCACATAACCTATCATTAGTGAGTACACTATAATATCTTAGACTTAACACTTACTCGTTCATTTATAAGTTCGTAATATAACTTGACAAAACTGACTTCACTTCCTGACATTTCAGTTTCCCTTTTCAGCAACCTGAAATGTTCATTTCGGGAAGCTGAAATACACTATTCATGAAAATATGAAATCAGCTTATTTTTTTCTAATATTTTGGCCAATCATATATACATATATTCTATACACAAAAAGTATTTTTTTGGAATTTTTCAACTCCCTCAAGTATTTTTCAAAAATCAATTTCTAGTTAATTCCTTAAGAAATTAGCTACCTCGTACTTAACTCCAAAAATTCCCAACTCTTGGCGGGATCTTACACATGTTAACGTGAGCTTAGAGTTTAAATTTCAAGGCCATCGGAGTTATACAACTCCGGTTACATCGATTTTTGTCGGGAAAATGTAAAAATTGAAATAGTCATAACTTGCTCATTTTAAGTCGGAATGAGCTCATTTTTGGGCACAACCTACTTTATCCCATATATTTTCATCCCCCAAAAGGCCGGATTTTATCTCATTAAATAAGTGGCCAAAACAACCCTTCCAATTTTTGGGCAGCAACGTTTTAAGCATTTTCTTATTTTTCATCCTTTACCAAAATCATTCCACACGAAAATCTACAAATCCTTTTTCAGTGATTCCACTTGGATATATTAGAAGACTCATATATCTAACTCTAGAAATTGACCATACTCAAAAATTCAAAGTAGAATGAGATATATGGTCATTTTCATATCATACTTGGTTTTCTCAAAAATCTGTTTTTCAACTCTTTATGTTTTGTATGAAAACTTTCATGATCTCTCATAAAATCAACATAACTCATCATATTAACTCAAAATAACTCATATACTCATGGATCTAACATGATCCATGGTTTAATTCACTAAATAATCAACAAACACAAGATCAAACACAACGAAAGCTAAGAAAAATTTGATTTTCTATCTTTTGAAAAACCTAACTCATATTTCTTAGTTTATCTTCCACTTTTGATCTACAAAAGAGTTGGATCTAAACAAATACTTTTAAACACCAAGATCTAAGGTTTTAAGCATCAAGATCATAGTTTTACAAAAATCAAAACTTAAATCATCACAAAGAGAAATTAAATTATAAAAGTAGGGATTTCTTATACCTTCTCTTGATTCCTCTTCTTCTTCTTTCTAATACCTAGATTATGGAACTTGGAAACTTACAAAACTCTCCCTCTCTCTCTTCTTCTCTCTTGCCCGAAATCTCTAGGCTTTCTCTCTCTATCTCTCTCACTTTGTTTTGTTCTTAACTCTCTAGGAGTTAAAAGTAAAGAAAAACGTTTGCTAGATAATTAAATGAGGTATTTATAATGGGGAAAAATATAATATATGTATGTATATAATCTTCCAAGATCTCTCATTCTTCTCTCTCTTAGTCATTGGTGGTTGTTTGTAGCCTTAGCAAAATATTGCTTGCAAGATTGGTTATAAGTGTTAGTTTAATAAAAACTTGACACATGTGAAGAGTTGGTGTGAGTTAGTAAAATGAAATCATTACACCACATCCTTGACTTCTCTCTCTCTCTCATATAAATTGTTTCTTGCAAGATTAACTAAATGTATTGTTCCATTAAATGGATGACACCTAATCCAAGTTGTTCACCCACTAAAGTAGGATAATCATTATATCACTCCCCCCTTTTCTCTCCTCTTCACTTCCGGCCATGTGGCCTTTCTTTTGCCAAAATATTGTTTCCTTTTACGCCTTATTTAACTTGCTTAATGCCCAACATGTCCCCTCCCACTTGGCTAAAAGTTGGGCCAATCCTTAATTCTTTGGGCTAACAATAAATACTCTATTGGACTTAAAATTTAATTCTTTGGGCCATGTTAATCAACATAGTCCAATACTTATTAATTTTTATCCATTCCCCATTATTTAATTAGGGTTCCCTTACACACATTAGTAAGTTAATTTCTTACTCATATATATTTAATTTCCATAACCCAATTAGACTTGCTATTCTTATGTTATAAAATTAATTAATAGAGACGTATAAAATAAATCTCTAAGGATTAGTATTTGTTTTTATATACTATCATTCTCTTAAATCATAACCCATTAGGTTATTTAATTATCATACATAATATATGTATTAGGTTACATAACCTTATTCTTCATCTCTTTACAAAATAAATGTACACACATTATAAAATACATATTTATGCAATCACGTACTTAATTCACATATGTCCTAACATATTTCTCCTAGTTTATTAACTTATTATCGCAAATTGACTTAATAAGTTATAAACACATACATACTCATATCAATAATCAATTACTTAAGGATTGCAAATCCTTTTAATTTAGTAATCAAGGCTAACATTCAAGCTATGTTAATTTCTTACATAACTTTCATTACTCTTCCTTGAAAATGATTAAGTATACTTCTTAGTTAAAAAAATTAACTATCTAGCTTAATTATCATATACACTTATATGATTAAAATACTTTCATTAAAAAAAAATTTATTCAAATATTTTGAATTATGTGAAATTCTGGGTTCTCACATTCTCCCATCCTTATAAGGATTCCGTCCTCAGAATCACCGCTTTCTTACTCTCTAATATCTTTTAAAGCTGTATCATCAATTCATTTATATCAACACAATATTAATTTGTGTTTCATATACTAAATTGTGACTTAGGATCTATAAAAGAAAACCATTCACAGCTATATCTACCCAATATTTCTCGCGTAATTCATTTATTCAACTAAATAATTACCTGTCACCACCTCCCGGGCAGCTACTGTATCTTGCAATGTCATGTTGAACGTGCGCGCTGTCGGTCTTTCCGGCTGAGCAGGTCCTTTGATCGCCAGTATTTCACTTCTGTTTCCTCTATTGTTGCTTCCTCTTTCTGTATCCTTCTTTGGACAGTTACGAATTTGATGTTCTAACGATCCACATGAAAAATAACCTGGTATCTTCTTTGGATTTGGACAATTTGGAGAGATGTGTCCATCTTGTCCACAGTTAAAACACACTCCTTTTCCCTTCAAACATACTCCCTGATGCTTTTACCGCAAATTGCACATGCCTCACCTTTCTTCCTATTATCTCCTAACTTGTCTCCAGATTCATTATTGACCTTCCACTTACGCTTATTAGAGTTACTTCCTCCACTGTTACCTCCTTCGTTTGTCTTTTTCTTCTTCTCTTGATGATACCTTGACACAGCTTCACTTCCTCCTTCGGCGATGATTGCTTTTTCCAACAAGGTCGAAAATGTCCTAATCTGCAACACAGCTACCTTGCTATATATCACTGGCTTTAGTCCATTTTCAAACCTTCGCGCCTTTCTTACTTCAGTGTCCACCTGATGCGGAGCAAATCTCACTAGTTCGTTGAATTTAGCGGCGTATTCTGCAACCGATATATTCTCCTGCTTCAACTCCAAAAAGTTTACTTCCATTCTTGCTTGCATACTTTCTGAGAAATAATTTTCGAAAAATAACTCCTTAAACCTTGTCCAAGTTACTACTGCTGTACCAGCTCTAGCTTTATTTGTCTCCCACCAGTAATTCGCCTCGCCCTTCGTCAAATAGGTAGAAAAATCTGTCTTTTGCTCCTCCGCTACTCTAGAAATAACAAAAGCTTTCTCCATCTCATTTACCCATGTCTGGGCTTCTATAGGGTCAATGGTTCCCTTGAATTCCGGTGGTCCTATGGCCTTAAAGTCTTTAAAGTTAGCTAATCGATTTCTTGCTGTTGGGGCTCCAGTTTACTAAGCTTGAGCTAGCATGTCTGCGAAGTTCTGCATTAGATCAGCTTGATCTCCTTCATTATTCACAGACCGCTCCTCCCTTTGGTTACGATTTTGTCGCCTTGGCGGCATTATCTGATGAATTAAAGACTTACATTAATACTTTGTCTTTATACAACATCTTAGTAATAGTAGTCAAAATTTTAAACTTAAACCAATTTCAGCTTCCTGGATTATTTAATCCTGCTTACTGAATTATCAAATTCTTCAGATAATCATCTTAATAATTTAATTCTCAAAATTTAATTACTTATACAAACATATAATTATATCATTGCATTTATATTCATGCAAATAGTACATAGTACTTTTTAGTACATAGTGCAAACTACTACAAACGATTACTATCCCCGTGTGACAAAGGTCGGGATTCATTACTACTACTTTACACAAAAAGTTGAGACATAAAAAAAATTATCTTGATATTCATACCAAAGCGAATATTATACTCCAAAAGATTATACTCTTAACACTTAATCTTTCTTCCGTCCACTTCCTCCATCTGTCTTCTTTTTAGGACAAGTCTTAACCCTATGACCCATTCCACCACATGCAAAACATTCTCTTTTCTTTGGTTTAGGACAATTTGGTGATAGATGTCCTTCTTGACCACAATTATAACACACATTCTTACCCCACATACATTCCCCCGAATGGTTCTTTCCACACTTGCCACATGCTTGTTTCTTCTTTGAATGCGAATTCTCTGAGTTGTTGTCACTGTCGTTGTTCTTTTTCCTTTTATTATCCTTCTTTTTCTTACTTACATCTTTAGATGATACATTACCCTTAACCTTCATTCTATTGACTTGTGCCTTTAGAATATTTCGTTCTTCTGTCATCTCGCGTAATGCTCTTTCTATCTTCCATAATTCCTCCAGGAGAAGTACTTTAGTCCTTAAATCTTGAACTTCCGTAGATGCTTGACCTTCTTCGATTTCTACTTTTCCTTCTTCCCCATCTTTGATCTTTATTTCTTGGTCCACCTTAGTTTCTTTGGAATATACTTCTTCCTCTTCATCTAGCTCCATCTCGGGGTACTCGTCATGATCGCTTGCTAGATTTATCGCAGGTTCGTCTCTTAAAACTTCCTCAACTGACTCACCCTAAGCTGGCACCTCGGCTAATGGCATTGGTGCAGCTGCTAACACTTTCGTAACCATCTTATCATCTCCTGACATCTTGTTACCAGTTTTAAATAACTTCATTAGTACATCACTATCAAACATAATCCATAAACACTGAGTGTCCCCATATCTTTCTATTGATGAATTTTCCTAATCCATCACTTAGAACTCTAAACGAGTTTTGTCTATCCTATTTATGGTTATATTCCTAAGGATTTTCCCCCCGACCTAAGGTTTATAACCTACAGCTTTGATGCCAACTTGTGACGCCCCCAAATCCGGGTTCCCTAACCTCAGGTTTGGTGCTCACGATCCATCATATATAACACATCTAACAACTCATTCATTAATGAAAAACATCATTCATAATATTCCTTAATACAACTTATAACAATATCCCAGGTTAATTAACCTTAACATAACTTACATACCCTTATATAATCAAAAGGTTTACATACATAATTACATAATAAAACATAACCATTAAAAGTTGACATTAACTACTCTTGAGCCTCGCCTTTGCCTTTGTCCCTATTAGAACCTTCTCCTACATCGGCATTAACTGAAAATATTTTATTTAAGCAAGAGTGAGCAACGAGTTTGCACAACAAGTTAAAATATACAACAAATGATATATATCATGAATAGAAGAGTCTAGCTTCTTTAGAACTTCAACAATAATCAAAAGATTTCGAAGTAGCTGAATAATAATTCAATCTCAATAATAAAACTTTCTCCCATTTCATACTGAATAACATATCAAAGATGAAAGAGTAAAATTCTTTCAAAGATTCAATAATATTCAATTGAATAATAAGAATTAACAATACTGCAACAATATTCAATAAAGTGGGATATACCCAGATTTCATGCTGAGTGATCACAAAAGGATCATGAACTACTAGAGGAATCATTTAGTTATTAAAACTAAATTATTCCACAAGAATATAAATTAGTTATAAAAACTAAACTATACTCTTCTGCAAGTACCTGGAGTGGCCAACTCCTTTGTACCCTATATTATGCATAATACTCAATAATAGCGCATAGGTCGATTTACGACATTAAAATTTTGTTCATCTCAGTCTTACATCACGAGTCCGTACCACAACAATATGGTTTGGATTACTTTCAAAGAAATACTATGATTTCAATAATTAATAACAATACTAATCTAGCCGAAACCGATGACATTGATCTTCCAATAACAATTCAGTTCATAATAAATAGAACATTTCATGATTTCACAAATATTAGTCTTGCCAAAATAATTAGCTGAGACATGATTTATAGATAGTTCAAATAATAGAACAAGAATCTGTGACGAACGAGAATTTTGTAAATTATTTTAAATATTTATTGAGTTAAATAAATATTTTTCGATGATTTAATTATTAGATTTAATAATTAATTGGTGCAATTGTGGTAGATTAATTTAATTATATGTGTTACATTTATTAAATTAATGTAGAGAATTTTTATGATCAAAGTTGTGATTATGTGAGCTTATTGTATTAAAAGAAATATGTAATAAGTTATGTTATTTTAATTAATGTAATAATTAATTAGAAATTTAATAAATTGATATTATTTATAATGAGATATTTAATTATGTGACTATGTGAATTTATGAGGAATTATCATATTTTATTTATATTAAATTAAATAAGATATTTGAATTGGGTGTGACATGAATTAAACTATATGATAAAAAAAATTTATTAAAATAATGAGCTTTGAACTTAATTGCTAGCCAAACATGGCCTTAGTAGTGGTTTCTAGCAGTTGCCCATGATTGGGCCAACTGACCTCTCGACGCTCAGTTTATTAACTAGTCGACATCTTCTCCTTCTTCATTTTTTTCCTAAGTCTGATAAAGCATAGAGAGAAAATTTAGAAGTCTGAGAGAAATTTGAGTGTGTGATTAACAGGTTGTTGAGAAAGGATCATCTGATCATTTCTTCCATTATTTATAACTCTGGGTAATTCTCTCCAACCCAATTTCAAGTTACGTCTTTTTAGTTTTCATAAAATGGCTTCACAGTTTTCTGTAAATCCTTGTAGATTGGAATATGATATGATTATAAGTTTATATGTGTGTTACGTTGTATCAAATCATGTTTAATTACGTATATGTTGCAAACCATAACATCAGTGTTGTGAAAACATGTCGTACGTATGTTTTTCAAAATAAACAGAGTACGTGATATGGCCATATGGCCATATATGTGATAATTGACGTATGGATTATATATTATCCCTAAAATTTATACCCTTACATTATTGAGCATGTCGATACGGAGAGATCGGAGTTTAAATGAACGGATTCGGTGTTATAACGAATCCGTAAGGAGAATTTTCATATAAAGTTTCTAAACTTCACGAACATCAAAGTCAGTAATTTTGTTAAGGCATTTAAATCTGTTAATAAGTGTTTAAAATTGGTTTTGTCAGTATATAAATGTT
>CM029016.1:50814662-50941569 GCA_016801055.1 Panax notoginseng | reverse complement strand
TGTTGTATACCTATTTTGGGGGCGTCACAAACAGTCCTTTTGAGGATGCCGTCATCGTATGACTTTGTCATAACACATCATACAATAGTGGAATAACAATTTTAGATCAAATTCCCACTAAAGTATTCTCGTATTTACAACTCCATCACCTTTTTATCATCTCTACACCAGGTTACATGGTACCTAAGTGATAAATAAAATATATTTTGATAATTCAAATCATTTGCAGCTGAAATAAGTTGCATAGACTATACTTTCAACCGTTCCAAAAATGATTACGAGTCTACATTTTTAGTTTTATTTTTTTTAAAAGCACATATGCGTATTTAGCTTGATGTCCAAAAAGTTCAAAGTCTAGCATAGCTAGGAATTTTGAAAAACCTATGTCTCCACTAATAATCATTTGCTTAAACAGTCTATCTATTCCTATTATCCATAATACTCCATTCACACAGAACTATACCCAGTTCGTCAAACTTACCACACTTATGAGTTCAGGAACTTGCCACAATCATATGAGTTTAAGAACTTGTCCTAGACAGAAATTTGGAGTTCATTCACTGAGGGGTTCATAAACATTTCATATAATTATGAGTCACGAACATACCATAGGTATGAGTTTTAAGAACTCGTACTTAACCTTATATTCTCTACCTATAACCTATCTATCTGTTATACACATGAGAAAGGAATCACCCTCTTAACATGCATATAGCAAATAGCGCGACACAAACATTTCAATGATTATCAGTGGCAGAAACTAAGTGGTTTTTTACACCAAGTATAATTTCCCGCCCATAACAAGGAATCATACAACTCAGCTACTGACATGAGTCCTCAATTGAATCCCCACCTAAACCTACTCCCTTCTCAATACGAATTTTATTTAATCCGTATTTATAAACCTTTCCTAAATTTGTACCATTTCATAGTACAACTGCCACACAACAATCTTTGCTGTAACTTTTTAATCATCAGATTGATTCTTCTCCTTGCTATCACCTTATCAGATCATGGGGTGATCTCATCGTATATATTACGATTTATTTCCATATCTTAATCATTTTATTTTACGATCTCCTATCACTGTACTATTAGTCTTTTAGACTCTATCTATTCACCACTACTGTTCAACTTTATTATCAGAGTTAGGGAACTCTGTATCTTATAACTCACAGAGATCCGTCTTTGAATCTTACCGACACACTAACTCAATTTGAGTTAGTACTTATCCTAATCACTGTGGTTATTAGTCTCAGGTAACCCTACCAAAGGTTTATAACCAACAGCTCTGATACCAACTGTGAATGCCCCGAATCCAGGTCTCAAATCACCGCGGATCCGGTACAATCATTCTGTCACTATTGTGAAAGATATAAACATAAATTGTTTATACAGTAAACGTACACATTATTTCCCAAAATCGAGTAACCTTAACTTACACACAATTCATAAACTATCAGACATATAACATATTATCAAACTATACTATTACAAATTAGCTGCACATTTTATCCCAACCTGAACTTGGCATTATCCTTTTCCTGTATTTGAACGCATTCGCCTTAATTTGCAATGTTTATCATGATATAGCAAGGGTGAGCATGAAAGTTGCCCAGCAAGTTTAAATTTATTAAGACATATCATTATTGAAAGAGTCTGAATAATAAGCTGGCTGTAATTCAACAATATAATTGTGAACTAACAGGAACAAACTTTTGACTGAACAAGTATTAAACGTGAACAAATATATTTGGACCAACTGGTCATGAAGGTGATCAGCCTTTCATACCTGACTTATACATGCAATATGTACAGAGTACAATTCTATAATGGCAATCAGCAATTATTAACCATAAGCATATCTAAATGAAACAAATCTTAGTAAAGTTAAGCAAAACTTGCATGAATCATTGATTACCGTTACGCAATTTATCTAGCTTTGTCTGAAAATCTAATAGAAATAATACCGATCTACACATTAGAATAATATCATCACAGTATTTAAAATCACCTAAACACATAAGACATAACATCTAGTCAAACTTTGACAGTCTGAGTCGAGTTCGATACAATTCTAACATCCCGACGGTCTAGTCGGATAATCGTCGAGTTTAAGTTCAATTAAACTCTGCCTGATACTTAACAATAATCTCAGATAATTTTAATATCATTCAAAATATTTTTCGTAATTTTGTAATAATTTTTAGATAATTATTATCATTTAAAATGATTTTTCAATCATTAATATCGTATTTAAATGAATTACATACCACATAATTCGTTTATCATTAATATTTATTTATTACTAAATATTAATGAAAATCATAATATAATATTATAATATATTTATAATATCACAAAGTATTTTTAATACATTAAAATTACCTTTATATGATTTTTAAATACATAAATCCATTATCTGATAATTGCTTTTAATATTAAAATATTAATATTTTCATGTCAAAATATCAAAAGTTATATTTTATAATTTAAAATATTTTTATAATACTTCAATCATTTTTATATGATTTATAAATTATTAATTCTATTTTTGAATAATTTATTTAATATATTTATTAAATAAATTAACTATTAGTAATATAAATTAATGAAATTCATCAAAAAATATTAAATGTCACTAAAAATAACTTAAAATATTTTCTAATACCATAATATAATTTTTAATGATTTTTCAAGTATTTAAATCATTTTTAAATAATTTATTTAATATTATAATTAAATAAATTAAATACCATTTATATTCCAAAAATATTAAATATTTATGAAATATACTCAAAATAATTAAAAACTATTTTTCAGACTTTAAAATAATTTTTTAGGAATTTATTTAGTATTTTTAATAATTAAAAACCATTTAATTCGATTTATTTAATTAAAATAAGTATTTTCCGAAAATAAGTGTCACTAAAGCGCCCTATAGCGACAGACCTGTCGCTATAGGTGTTCTTGAGTGTTCTTGACCTGTTCGTCAGACCTTCGTGTCAGTTACAAGCTAGCTAGTTTGACCACCATGGTTATATGGTTTCTGGGCTGGCTAATGGGCTGTGATGATAGTATGAGTGTAACGCTACAATTATGAACACGTTACATAGCCATAACATCACTAAATTGCAAGATCCAAGCTCGCAAAGTTACTTCAGAGGCCTGCTGGGTTTTCTGGGTTACCTAGAAACCCAGACAAGTTCGAGTGCTCACTATGTGGCTCAAATATCTTAGGGTTCTGGTCATTAATTAAGTGTTATGAAGGTTTAAACATATAGTAAGGATGTCTGGGTACCATAATATATCATTATATCATCATAACAACAACATATCCACAAGATTCAAGCTGGTCAAAGTAGGGGTCAGAAGTTATTCTTGAACTTTCTCGGTTTTCCAGAAAAATTCATCCGGCTGGTGGTCAACGGTTGTTTGACCGTAATGATTTACGATTCTGCTCGTGATCTGCTTGTTCTAAGGACTAGGATATGTAGTGCACATGACAGGCTACACCGATCAAAAAACAACTAGGCCAAAATACTAGTCAGATGCAAGATCAGAGGCTTTGAAAGTCTTGTCAGACATCAATATAGGTTCTGGGTTGCCCAGAAACCCATTCCTGTTATCGGTCAACGTTGTTTGACTGATCATAACTCGAAATCTATACCTGATCTTAACATAATACAAGTTCCAGACTAAAGAACACATGGCAGAGAACAGGTCCAAAACAAAAAACACACTAAACATCTAACACACAAATTTATGAGGTCTGACATATGGCTATCAGACGATTTTTTTACAGTTTTTCCAGATTTTACAAAATGCTAGATTCGAGGAATTTGATGTTATGGATCTGGGATTTTACAACCCAGATCACTAAATAACATCCTATTACACAAATCTAGCCAACAAATTACAACATATAACATCAAATACACAGATTTCAAGATTTAGGGTTTTTTATACCTTTTAGGCTTTGATCTTGATTCTGATCATCATGATTTGTTCTTAGCTTGCTATGGATCATATAAGGGACTGATATACTCCATATTTTCATGGGTCTAGAGAGAGAAATTGTGAGTTGAGAGTTTGTCACAAAAATGAGGTTAGATAATAACTTTCTCTCTCTTCAATTATATTATAACGTGAATGCAAATGAAATGGCTGGTATAGGGGTTAATAGTTGCTGAACTAAGCCATATAGGGTGGCTAGATTTGGTCAATCACCCAATATCTTGGCAAGATTCTCATGTCTCCTCCAATAATGCACAAAATGGCAAATTGGACATTTTAATTTTAGTTTTAATGGCATACTAGTAAATTGTCCAAACCCTTAGGGTTTAGGATTTGACCCTTAGGGTTTGACCCTAAAATATTTTAAATTTAATTTCTAGGATTTCCAAATTTGGGTTTTCGAAATAGAAAATTCATATTTCAAAATTATAATTAGAATTTTCTAATTATATTAAAATTTACTAATTATAATTCAATCTTGCTAATTAGGATTAATATTTCCTAATTAAAATCGCTAATTAAGCAATTAAAGACAAAATTAGTCATTAGGTTTTATAACCCACGAATTAGTGTTTGAATAGAAAATAATTTTTGAATTTAGAAATTAGATTTCGTAATTAAATTAGGGTTTTCTAATTACTCATAACTTAAAATTTAGAATTAATATTTTCTAATTAACATTAAAAGTATTGAACTAACAATCAGGCTTTCCCTAATTACAAATTAGGGTTCCTAAACCAGAAATTAGGGTTTCAAATTTTGAAATTAGGGTTTTCTAACCAATTTGTTAAGATTAACCCTAATTAATCTTACAATTATTTACACTTACTCTAGTAAGTTTTCAATTTAGGGTTTCATACACCGAATTAGGGTTTTAGATTCCTAGAACTGAAGTTAGGGTTTCCAGAACTGGTTTCTAAGGTTTCTTGTTAATCGCTAGGGTTTTCTAACCGAACATTGACGTTCTTAATATATAGTTAGGGTGTGTTACAAATATCGTTTATTTGGTCAACCGTTGACCCTTAACCACATTCTGAATACATAAAATTAGATTTACACACAACATATTCGCGCATACCCTTAATTCCTAAATAATTCACCTAAATCCTTCACAGAATTTTGAAATCCTCAAAATTCCTTCCCAAAAATATCAAACGCATACACTTATTTTCTGTCTAGGTTCTAATATTAAACCTTAAATCAATTATTTAAAATTTTAAAAATTTTCTAAATTCTCGAGTTGTCACATTTACCCGTTCTTCTAAAAATTTCGTCCCCGAAATTTGCCTTACACTATGCACCATACATACACAGCATCACACGCTACCCAATACACCTCTCCCAAGAGTAAAAATTTTGAAATTGTGCTGAGGAGTTTTACAGACTATTGTCTGTCGTTTTCACAAAGGTTATATGGAAATTCATCCGCAAACTGTCTTAACTTACGGACATAGTAAGTAATTAGCCTAGTATGCCATGTACTTATTAAGTACTGCTGATCGACTCTATTTCTCGTCACTGCCATAGGCACAAAATTTTTACCTCAGTCTTATTGGATTCCGCACAAAATAATTTGGTTCGGAAATTTCTTTCAATGAACACTTAGAGTTTTCATAACATTAGTCTAGCTGAATCGAATAACATAGACTCATATCAATAATTCAATTCAATCGAATTATTTAGGTGTAGCAAAACCCCATTGGCAAATTAAAATTTTTGAAAATATTTTCGAGAATGATGTCATGATGTCGTACTGTATTAACAGTCCTTTTGAGGATGCCGTCATCGTATGACTTTGTCATAACACATCATACAATAGTGGAATAACGATTTTAGATCAAATTCCCACTAAGTATTCCCGTATTTACAACTCCATCACCTTTTTATCATCCCTACACCAGGTTACATGGTACCTAAGTGATAAATAAAATATATTTTGATAATTCAAATCATTTGCGCCTAGCTGAAATAAGTAGCATAGACTATACTTTATACCGTTCCAAAAATGATTACGAGTCTACATTTTTATTTTTATTTTTTTTAAAAGCACATAGTGCATATTTAGCTTGATGTCCAAAAAGTTCGAAGTCTAGCATAGCTAGGAATTTTGGAAAACCTATGTCTCCACTAATAATCATTTGCTTAAAGAGTCTATCTATTCCTATTATCCTTAATACTCCATTCACACAGAACTATACCCAGTTCGTCAAACTTACCACACTTATGAGTTCAGGAACTTGCCACAATCATATGAGTTTAAGAACTTGTCCTAGACAGACATTTGGCGTCCATTCACTGAGGGGTTCATAAACATTTCATATAATTATGAGTCACAAATATACCATAAGTATGAGTTTTAAGAACTCGTACTTAACCTTATATTCTCTACCTATAACCTATCTATCTGTTATACACATTAGAAAGGAATCATCCTCTTAACATGCATATAGCAAATAGCGCGACACAAACATTTCAATGATTATCAGTGGTAGAAACTAAGTGGTTTTTTACACCAAGTACAATTCCCCGCCCATAACAAGGAATCATACAACTCAGCTACTAACATGAGTCCTCAATTGAATCCCCACCTAAACCTACTCCCTTCTCAATACGAATTTCATTTAATCCGTATTTATAAACCATTCCTGAATTTGTACCATTTCATAGTACAATTGCCACACATCAATCTTTGCTGTAACTTTTTAATCATCAGATTGATTCTTCTCCTTGCTATCACCTTATCAGATCACGGGGTGATCTCATCGTATATATTACGATTTATTTCTATATCTTAATCATTTTATTTTACGATCTCCTATCAATGTACTATTAGTCTTTTAGACTCTATCTATTCACCACTACTGTTCAACTTTATTATCAGAGTTAGGGAACTCTGTATCTTATAACTCACCGAGATCCGTCTTTGAATCTTACCGACACACTAACTCTATTTGAGTTAGTACTTATCCTAATCACTATGGTTATTAGTCTCAGGTAACCCTACCTAAGGTTTATAACCAACAGCTCTGATACCAACTATGAAAGCCCCGAATCCAGGTCTCAAATCTCCGCGGATCATGTACAATCATTCTATCACTATTGTGGAAAATATAAACATAAATTGTTTATATAGTAAACGTACACATTATTTCCCCAAAATCGAGTAACCTTAACTTATACACAATTCATAAACTATCAGACATATAACATATTATCAAACTATACAATTACAAAGTAGCTGCACATTTTATCCCAAGCTGAACTTGGCATTATCCTTTTCCTGTATTTGAACGCATTCGCCTTAATCTGCAATGTTTATCATGATATAGCAAGGGTGAGCATGAAAGTTGCCCAATAAGTTTAAATTTATTAAGACATATCATGATTGAAAGAGTCGGAATAATAAGCTGGCAATAATTCAACAATATAATTGTGAACTAACAGGAACAAACTCTTCACTAAACAAGTATTAGACGTGAACAAATATATTTGGACCAACTGGTCTTGAAGGTGATTAGCCTTTCATACCTGACTTATACATGCAATATGTACAGAGTATAATTCTATAATGGCAATCATCAATGATTAACCATAAGCATATCTAAATGAAAAAACTCTTAGTAAAGTTAAGCAAAATTTGCCTGAATCATTGATTACCGTTACGCAATTTATCTAGCTTTGTCTGAAAACCTAATAGAAATAATACTAATCTACACATTAGAATAATATCATCACAGTATTTAAAATCACCTAAACACATTATCACATAAGCCTATCAGTCTATAACACATATACGACATAACCTCTAGTCAAACTTTGACAGTCTGAGTCGAGTTCGATACAATTCTAACATCCCGACAGTCTAGTCTGACAATCGTCGAGTTTAAGTTCAATTAAACTCTGCCTAATACTTAACAATAATCTCAGATAATTTTAATATCATTCAAAATATTTTTCGTAAATTCGTAATAATTTTTAGATAATTATTATCATTTAAAATGATTTTTCAATCATTAATATCGTATTTAAATGAATTAAATACCATATAATTCCTTTATCATTAATATTTATTTATTACTAAATATTAATGAAAATCATAACATAATATTATAATATATTTATAATATCACAAAGTATTTTTAATACATTAAAATTACCTTTATATGATTTTTAAATATATAAATCCATTATTCGATAATTATTTTTAATATTAAAATATTAATATTTTCATGGCAAAATATCAAAAGTTATATTTTATAACTCAAAATATTTTTATAATACTTCAATCATTTTTATATGATTTATAAATCATTAATTCTATTTTTCCATAATTTATTTAATATATTTATTAAATAAATTAACTATCAGTAATATAAATTAATGAAATTCATCACAAAATATTAAAAGTCACTAAAAATAACTTAAAATATTTTCTAATACCATAATATAATTTTTCATGATTTTTCATGTATTTAAATCATTTTTAAATAATTTATTTAATATTATAATTAAATAAATCAAATACCATTTATATTTCAAAAATATTAAATATTTATGAAATATACTCAAAATAATTAAAAACTATTTTTTAAACTTTAAAATATTTTTTAGGAATTTATTTAGTATTTTTAATAATTAAAAACTATTTAATTCGATTTATTTAATTAAAATAAGTATAGGTGTTCTTGACCTGTTCTTCAGACCTTCGTGTCAGTTACAAGCTAGCTAGTTTGACCACCATTTGATTCAAGGTTATATGGTTTCTGGGCTGGCTAATGGGTTGTGATGATAGTATGAGTGTAACACTACAATTATGAACACGTTCCATAGCCATAACATCACTAAATTGCAAGATCCAAGCTCGCAAAGTTACTTCAGAGGCCTGCTGGGTTTTCTTGGTTACCTAGAAACCCAGACAGGTTCGAGTGCTCACTATATGTGGCTCAAATATCTTAGGGTTCTGGTCATTAATTAAGTGTTATGAAGGTTTAAACATATAATAAGGATGTCAGGGTACCATAATATATCATTATATCATCATAACAACAACATATGCACAAGATTCAAGCCGGTCAAAGTAGGGGCAGAAGTTATTCTTGAACTTTCTCGGTTTTCCAGAAAAGTTCATCCGGCTGGTGGTCAACTGTTGTTTGACCGTAATGATTTACGATTCTGCTCGTGATCTGCTTGTTCTAAGGACTAGGATATGTAGTGCACATGACAGGCTACACCGATCAAACAACAACTGGGCCAAAATACGTGTCAGATGCAAGATCAGAGGCTTTGAAAGTCTTGTCAGACACAATCTAGGTTCTGGGTTGCCCAGAAACTCATTCCTATTATCGGTCAACGTTGTTTTACTGATCATAACTCAAAATCTAGACCCGATCTGATCATAATTCAAGTTCCAGACTAAAGACCACATGGCAGAGAACAGGTCAAAAACAAAAAACACACTAAACATCTAACACACACAGATTTATGAGGTCTGACATATGGCTATCAGGAGATTTTTTTTTACAGTTTTTCCAGATTTTACAAAATGCTAGATTCGAGGACTTTGATGTTTTGGATCTGGGATTTTACAAACCAGATCACTAAATAGCATCCTATTACACATATCTAGCCAACAATTTACAACATATAACATCAAATACACAGATTCAAGATTTAGGGTTTTTTTATACCTTTTAGGCTTTGATCTTGATTCTGATCATCACGATCTGTTCTTAGCTTGCTATGGATCATATAAGGGACTGATATACTCCATATTTTCGTGGGTCTAGAGAGAGAAATTGTGGGTTGAGAGTTAGTCACAAAAATGAGGTTAGATAATAACTTTCTCTCTATTCAATTATTTTATAACGTGAATGCAAATGAAATGGCTGGTATGGGGGCTAATAGTTGCTGAACTAAGCCATATAGGGTAGCTAGATTTGGTCAATCACCCAATATCTTGGCAAGATTCTCATGTCTCCTCCAATAATGCACAAAAGGGCAAATTGGACATTTTGATTTTAGTTTTAATGGCATACTAGTAAATTGTCCAAACCCTTAGGATTTAGGGTTTAACCCTTATGGTTTAACCCTAAAATATTTGAAATTTAATTTTTAGGATTTCCAAATTTGGGTTTTCGAAATAGAAAATTCATATTTCAAAATTATAATTAGGATTTTCTAATTATATTAAAATTTACTAATCATAATTCAATCTTGCTAATTAGGATTAATATTTCCTAATTAAAATTGCTAATTAAGCAATTAAAGACAAAATTGGTCATTAGGGTTTATAACCCACGAATTAGGGTTTTAATAGAAAATAATTTTCTAATTTAGAAATTAGATTTCGTAATTAGATTAGGGTTTTCTAATTACTCATAACTTGAAAATTAGAATTAATATTTTCTAATTAACATTAAAAGTATTGAACTAACAATCAGGCTTTCCCTAATTACAAATTAGGGTTCCTAAACTAGAAATTAGGGTTTCAAATTTTGAAATTAGGGTTTTCTAACCAGTTTGTTAAGATTAACCCTAATTAATTTTATAATTATTTACACTTACTCCAATAAGTTTTTAATTTAGGGTTTCATACACCGAATTAGGGTTTCGAATTCCCGGAACTGAAGTTAGAGTTTCCATAACCGGTTTTTAGGGTTTCTAGTTAATCGCTAGGGTTTTCTAACCAAACATTGACGTTCTTAATATATAATTAGGGTTTGTTACAGATATTGTTTATCTGGTCAACTCTTAACCCTTAACCACATTCTGAATACATAAAATAATAGGTACACAGATCATATTCACGTATACCCTTAATTCCTGAATAATTCACCTAAATGCTTCACAAAATTTTAACATCCTCAAAATTCCTTCCCAAAAATATCAAACGCATACACTTATTTTCTGTCTAGGTTCTAATATTGAACCTTAAATCAATTAGTTAAAATTTTAAAATTTTTCTAAATTCTCGGAGTGTCACAAATTCTATCCGGTTAAATAGCATCTAATATGCTTCACAGTGATAATAATTTAGACATTGTAAAATTCTGTAAATGAATTTATAATTAACAACATTTTAGCATACATTATTTTATTAATTATCAAAATAATTTAGGCCTTGTCTTAAATTGGTATCTCCCACTATTTTTATCAAACTATATTACCCTCAATATATATAGTTCGAAAATATCTAATTAAAGATATGTTAGTGAGAATAAGGATCTCATTTCAAATGTATATAGCCTTGTGGTGACACAACAGACTATAAATAAATAAATAGGCAGACAACTCTTGTCAATTCCATCAATTATGTAACTCCTTATATTTTGCCTCTTAAATCATAATGGTCAAGTGTGTGTACATCCGAACTAAACCGATTTAAGTTAAGTTCAACCTAGCACTCCATATATTCAAAAAAGAAAAATATTGTCCTTGCGGTGACACAACAAAATAATATTGTTCAATGTTCTTTCTAAGCATCAAATGTGATAAAATTAACATCTCAAAGAATTAAGATAAGCCTTGTGGTAACACAACAAACTTATAATAATTAATTACGACTCTATTATTTTTCTCATGCTAGAAGGCGACGTTCGATATTCCAAATATCTTTGAACGCTTAGGACTTAATATAAAAAATTTGAGGGGTTTGCATGTAATTAATTTGTCTCATCTTGTTTAGCGCGCATGCACACACACACACACACACACACACACACACACACACACACACACACACACACATATATATATATATATATATATATATATATATATATATATATATATATATATATATATATATATATATGCGTCATATTAATGAACATGCGAAGCATTTTTGCATAATATATAATATATATAGTATAAGCATGCACATATAGAATATTATATTCTACCCGGATTGATTATAGACTTTTATTCTAGTTTGGTTCACTAGAGCCACCAAGTGAACCAAAAGGTCAAACCCTAGGGGTGCACGAATTAAATTTAAATATAACTATTGCATTTAAACTTGGGCTCCATTACAAACGGGTCTTCAAGCGCTCCTTATTCCTTGATCTTCAATTCTTTAAAATTAATTCTAACTATTCCTACTACAAAACTATTTAAAATAAATAGAAACTTTGATCAGCAGTCAAGGGGAATTACATAGGAGGGAGATAGAATTTACATTAAGAAAAATTAGAGAATACAAGGTACGCAGACCCCATTTAATAAAACTTATACATTCATGCATCCAACTAAAATAAAATTCAATCACATTGGTCATTATTCCATAATCAATCTCATTTATTTTCATACACATCACCACATGCATCAATAAATTACATTCATCTCATGAATAATAAATATTCAATATATATATATATATATATATATATATATATATATATATATATTGATATCATTTAATGAGAAAATTTAGTTATTATAAAATCTAATTTTGAATCAATATAAACTCCTTTATTTTAATCCAAATTTAAATCAAAATAAACCTCTTTTATTTTAATTTATCCAATTTTGAATAAAATAAACTATTTTATTTTAATCAAAATAAACTCATTTATTTTAAATAATTATGGAATCCAATTCCAAGTAAAAATAAACTCTTTTATTTTAAGGAAACATGAATTTTCTTTCCTATTTAAAAATAAACTATTTTATTTTGAATAATATGAAATCTTATTTCATATCTAAATAAACTCCTTTATTTAAGGAAATACGGACTCTCTTTCCTATTCACAAATAAACTCCTTTATTTTGAATAATATGAAATCTTATTTCATATCTAAATAAACTCCTTTATTTAAGAAAATATGGAATCCAATTTCAACTCCAATTAGTTATCATGAAATCTAATTCCAACTCTAATTAGTTAGCATAAAATTTTAATTTTAAAATTAAAATAAACTTTTTATTTTAATTATAAAATTATTAAGATATTATATTATGTATATAATATAACCGTACGGTTGAACACGTGACAAATAAAACCAATACTGAATCACGTCATTATTATATATATAATATAATCTAGATGATCGTGCCTGTTCAGTATCATATAACATATAATATTTATATATATATATATATATATATATATATATATATATATATATATATATATATATATATATCTTCCTGATTCCTAATTCCTAAACATGCTTCAATAAGTAATCATATATCATATATATAGTAACGTACAGATTCATGTGCAGGAGGATGGCCACGGAATCACATATTTTTTTTTTAATTTTATACAACAAAATTGTGCCCAATTAAATTGTTCTAAACACATATCAATATATGTATCAAATTAAAATAATTAATAATTTGCATAAAAGTTTGGCTCTGATACCACTGTTAGGTTTGTAATATTCGTGAACGCAATCAAATTGCACAAAATAAAGGAAAACTTGAAAAAATCAGAGTTTAAAAATTTACAAACTATATACCTGGATCATCTTTTATGCACAATTATTAATTAAATGGAAAGATAAAGAACAAGAATCATACCCTTAAAAATTCGAGCTTCCTCAGGAACAAGTTCACCTCTAAATCTTTTTTGCGTACAACTTGAATCCACCAGGTTTAGTTCCTTCCTTTGATCAACATTAGCCACCCAAGTGTTTGGTTTCTAGAGGTGATCCACCAAGTAAGAAGAAATATTTAAGAAGAAGGGTGGTTGGTTAAACCCTAGTTTTCTATCTCTCATAGAAAAAGGTGTACCCTCCCAACTATTGGAATCACGTATATATTGATATCTGATATAAGACTCCTCTTATAAAGATATCAGTTTTCCCTTTCTAATCTAATTAGAAAATAGTGTATTATTTAATTAATTAAGCTCCCTAATCTTATTAGGGATAATTATTTAAACTCTTTTAATTAATTTAACCTCCTAATCTTATTAGGATTATATGAGAGTACTTTTATTAATTAATTTTCAAACTCCTTTAGGAATTAAATAATAATAATAATAATAATAATAATAATAATAATAATAATAATAAGAATAAGACTCCTCTTATTAATTTATATTTAATATTTCCAAAATATTAAATAATAAATATTAAGCTATTTAATTTATTCTATCACTATAGATTAAATTAAATATACTTAACTTATTATTACGATTATGCCATTAACATCTTAAATAATTATTTTCCTCTTATGGTGTGACCCTTTAGTTTCTTCATATTAAAGCGGTTGTGAATAAATCAATTATAACAATTTTAATCTTATTTAAATAAATAAATTAAAATATTAATTTATTTAAATAAATAATATTTATTATGCAATAAGGATAAACATCCCTAGCGATTAACGACTTTTCAGATAATATAGATTTCAACATTAATCATAAAAGAACCTTTGAGTAAATAGTTACCGCACACTTCAATTCTTCCACCATACAATGTCCCAATTAAATATAAGACATGAAATTATTGTCAAGTCTTATTTTATTTAATTATATAAATTTCGACTCTTAAATGCACAACTCCAAATAATGTAAATTAGAAACTCCTTTCTAATTTTATTCTGCCTTGGCCAAGGACTACTGGGTTGTCATTTATCGAATCACATAAGACATTTCTCTTCTTTTACTAAAAGCGGTAGATTCTTTATTGATCATACATTATCTCTATGTACAACTTATTATACCCAAGCATACCCTTAGATATACCCTAAGGGTCTTAAGGAATAAGTCAAAGTATAACTCATCATACACAAGATACTATGATGATCTCAAGTCCAAGGATCACTTGTACTACTATCACTACAGGAATTCCTATTGATAGGCAAGTAAAACTCTATTAGGTATTCCTTAGCGAGCCACGTTCAGTGAACTTATTCTCTAATAAGCACCTACATACTTGCTTTAGTGTCTCCACACAAATGATAATGAGATCAATCATACTCATCCAATGAGCAAGCAACGTATGCACCAATCTATTCAGATTCACTAATCCCCAATTTAGTAATCCAACGATTGGGAACTATTTTAGCTTTAAGCTTTCTAAGAATTTAGATCTCATTAGAATGATCATCATCATTATTCTAAAAGCATTGCTTAAAACTGTGGGTTTATCACATATTATAAAACAACATCATGTAGATATTTAAAAGCCTTTAATAAATTAATACTTTTTATTAATAAATGAATAAAATTGTTACAAAGTATATGCTTTATCATCAAATATGATTGGCTTGTGTGCATACAACTTTCATGAAGTTCATAAGGTATAATGAATTAAGGTAACATTAAGGTACAATGTTTCGCCCAAAATTTATATTAAAGGAATATTAAAATGAAGTGAAATTGGAGAAAAGCCAGACATAGCCTAGACCCCTGATATTTTCTAATTGATGAGCTTGTATAATAAGCTTGAGTTATATAATTCTAGTGAGATTGGATAAATGAGTCTTGTGTGGCATGAATATTAAAATTAAACCAACTGAAGGTTTAACTGGAATTATTAAAAGAGAATTAATGGTAAGGAAATAAATGATTGATATTAATCATTGTAATATTTATGCACGATAGGAAATAATGGGTTCAGAGTACCCAACTAAATTATATTTAGCCCAATTAAAATTTTATTTGGGCTAACCCAATATACTTGAGGAATATGATTATAGAGGTTGATGTATATGAACATACGTGTTTTAATGTAGTACTATTAAGTCATTATAATTGACTTAATGAGCCCAAAAGGAAATTAACCTTAGTAGAATGTAGACCATTTTACTAATAAGTAAGGAAGTACTAGAGCTTGTCCCAAATTTACTGTCCCTAATAATAATCAGTCGTGTAATAGGCCAATGGCCTATCTCTCTACTTCTCAAACTCAGCAATGGCTAGATAGAGGTGATGATGAAGTGAATAATGGAGAGGAAGGAGTAGGTGACCAACTTCCTCATACCGAATGACTTCTTCTTCTTCCCCTTAGTTTAAATCAATTGGCAAAAGTATTGTTTGGCCAATAATTTCTCTATAAATAGAGACTCCTCCTTCTCATTTCTCATTGGTTGGAGTTGTCTTAGATTTGCTATAGAGAGTTAGTAGAATTGGAAAATGAGTAATGATAATCAGAGGTTTGAAGAGCTATAGTTAGCAAATTCAAGCTTGAAGAGGTAATATTTATATACATACACGTTCTTTATCTCAAGATTGATGAATTTCTTAGAAATATTAAGAAATACGTGCTTTTGAGTGAAAAATTGAAGACTAAAACTTGTTGCAATCTATAAATTGCTATTAGATGTTATTAATATGGTTAAATATGAAAACAACAAAAGTTAAATGGATCAATTTGGTCCAAAAAATAAATCCGTGGTGAAGGAATTCGTTAAATATAATAAATTATGGAAAAATAACATGAACTTTGAATTTGAGTCACCAAATTGGTTGTTTATATGGTTTGAGAATTGTTATCATATTATTTGAGTATCATATGCATGTATAGAAGCAATGTGATTAGTTTAAGCAGGTTACATGAATGATTTCTTGCATGGGTTTTGAGTTCTGCAGAATTAGAGCCATTCTTGGAACTGTCCAGGAAGGGCGCAATTGCGCCCATTCTGTAGGTCATTTTAGCACAGTTGCGCTGTATGCTATTTCTGGAAATGTCTCGGGGCAACGCAGCTGCAATGTTCCCACAGTTCAGCACAACGCAGCTGCGCCGTGCACCAGTACCTATTGGTATTTTCTGCTACAATCTGATAAGCTTTAGCATGTTGGTAGAGCTTAGTTTTGCATGAAAACAGGTTTATCATGTGGTATAGAGTGCCCTTGCATGTATGAGTTGCGTTAGTTTACGTTAATGTACATTTTCTAAAAGAAAACTTGAGTTTTGAAAGCAATCTTTGACGAAACTTGTGTACCTTAGATTCTGACCTTGATAGCATGTATACGAAGTTTAACTATGCATGACATAAGATTCAAAGTTGTTTCGTATCTATTAGATTACTTTGATTTAGTTTAAAATGATTTCAAAGGCAAACCCAGATATTTTTTGCAAACTAAGTTTTATAAACATGGAGTGGTTATATTTTGACCTTGTAAGCATGTATAGAAACATGTACAAATGAGTATGACAAGTGATTCAAAGTTGCCTTGCATGATTAGTTTAGTATGACATGGGTTTGAGAATAAAACTTAGAAGTTTTGAAACTAAGATGGAAAAACATTAAGTTACTTGTATTCTAACCATATATGCAAGCATGATAAGGTTTATATGCCTCTAGGCATGATTGGTATATGCACTCGACGAGTTAAACGTAATATGAACTATACATGTCTTAAAGTAAGTTTTCAAGTGATGAACCATGCAAAATTATATGAATACGTGTGAGAATGCATATCGAAAGTTGTTTAACACCGTTATATGGTTTGGGGAGTGCGTAGTTAGACCCTTGTTTCATGAACTTACTTAACTTTGTTTGAAATTTTTAAATAAAGCTATAAAATGTGAAAACAACTTCAGGCAAACACAAGAGGCACCAAACATGGACCAAGACCTCTTAACGTGTGTATATATTATGTGATAACATTTATGCATGTTAAGAAATAAGGTGTAAACTGGGAAATAAAGATTCAAATCTGGTCTGGCCAGCGGACAGTGCAGCTGCGCCCATCCAAGGCCAAACTGTAGCGCAGCTGCGCTGCAGGGCATTGTTACCTAATTTTTTTAACTCTGATATGAACCTTGAAGCATGTTTGTATGAATGTTTTAAGAAATAGTGCTTGACTTAAGTGATGTTCTAAGTTTACAAGCATGTAATGGTAATAAAAAACCTAGATTTGTTAAGATTTATTAAGATTTGCAAAATGAAAGAACAGTGTGGATCATGTATCTATGAGTTTTAAATGTGTATCGAACACATAGCTTATCAAGTGTGAGATAAATGTATACGAATGTTAATGTCAAGTATGTGTGGTTACGGTATACTTATACATATATAACTATCCTAAAAGTATGATAAGAAAGTAAAACGAAGGTTTTAAGAATCGAATTAGAAAACAATGTAACAATTATTATTACATTGAGAATGTAAGGAAATATATGACTGATGGGTATGAATCCATGATTATACAATTGTGTAGGAATATACGAAGTACAAATAATGATAAGCAGTTAAGTTGTAGTTGATAATCTACGAGCCATGCAAGTCTTTCAGTTCCTATTTGTTATATGAATTTGATAACTGTTGGTTGAATTATATTTTTCTATGAGAATGTTGATGAAATGCATATAAGATATGTATGAAATTTGAAAGCTAATCTATGATTATATGTTTAAGAAGTAAATCTCTATACTTGCTATATGAGAAGCAGCATATGTATTGAGTTTAGATGATTAAAAAATGTGTATGATATTATGTGATATGTGATGCATGAAAACTATTAGAATTGATGAGCTATCGAGCTCACCCTTGCAAATAACCACTTTTGCAGGTTAATGACTCACAGTAAAGTCACGTGCTACTTGATTGATAGAGTTCAATAATATCACAAGAAGATGGATTTGTTTACCTGAAGTTATTAATTAGTATCAAATAAGTCATATTCATTAAATTATGAATGTAAGTTTTTAATAGTTAGACGAAGATTGTATCGTGATGCACCAGGTCTGTGGTAATGGATACCCGAATTTGGGGGCGATACATGTTGGTATCAAAGCAGTATGTTATAAACCTTAGGTAAGTGTACTTTAGGCTATAACCTTGGAGAGAGAAAGTAAAGATGATAAATGATAAACTCAGATAGAGTTTAGGTGATAATAAATAAAATTCATAAAGAAGAGATTAAAATATATATGAGAAGATTCAAAGAAGAATCTTGAAGTATCTAGAAGATGAGGATCAGGAGTCACTTGACTCCAGTAATAAAAATGAAAAGTGTTATTAAATAGACGATGTCTATAACATGAATATGTTAAAAATAATGGTAAAAAACTCAAAAAAAGTTTAGTTGATGAATTCAGAAAATTCATGTAAAACAAGTTAAGATAACATGATATGTTCAAAGAAGAACTTGAAGGGCCAGAGGATCAAGGAACACCAGAGTTGAATAATCAAAAGACTAAGATTAAAAAGAAATAAAAGATGGTCGTAAAATATTAAAATGATCGAAAATAGGAAGAATCATAAGGTAAACCGAAGGTAGAATAGGATCACCATGTGATCAGATTAAGTTATGAAATGATAGATGATCTATAATAACTGAGTAGTTATAGCTTGATGTTATAAAGAGAAAAGTACTATGAAATGGTACGAGATAAACTCATGAGGAGTTGTGAATGATGAGATATGAAAAATTCGTATTGAGTAAAGAGAAGATAGTTTTAGGTGTGGGATTTCAATCGAGGACTAATGTGAAGGCTGAGTTGTACAAACCTTTGTATGAGCGGAGGCTTTGTGCTCGCGCTCAGTTCCTAACAGTGATAATCATTAGAATGTTGGTGTCGCGCTATCGATATGCTTATAGTGAGAAGGTGATTCTTTTCTCATATTTATATTTGATAGTTAGAGGCTATTAAGATTAAGTTAGAGAATATTAAGATTATGGCGAGTTCTTAAAACTCATACTTATGGTATGTTTGTGACTCATAGTCGTATGCATGTTTTTGAGCCCCTAACCGTATGGACAGTCCCTGATTGGATCTTGGACTACGTATGGCTAGGATAAGTTCTTAAACTCATATTAATGTGGTAAGTTCCTGAACGTCCAAGGTGTGGTAAGTTCGATGAACTATATTGGGAATAGTAAGCATTGATGGTGTTAAAGATTGATAGAATGAGGCAATGGAGTAAAGATTGAAGTTGATGGAGAACCATGGATTTTCTAAATCTTCTAGCTATGCTAGGTTTGCAAAATTTATTGACTTTGTGTTGATGGTTGCACTTTCATTTTTTTTTAAAAAAATTTGAATCACATGATTGAACCAATAAGTTTTTTTTATAAAAAAAATATCGTTATTCGTATGTCTATGCTATTTATTTTGGCTAAGACAAAAAAAAATGATTTGAAAATTTTAAAATGTATTTTGGACCATATTCATCATTTAATATGGTGTAGAAAATGGTAAACGATTGAGTCATCAATGCAATTAAACCTAGTGTTGAATGTGATTGAAAGATCATCAGCCCACTATGGTATGATGTACTATGACAAAGTCATAAAATGACAAAATCCTCAACGTACTACTAATTTGGTACGGTATCATGAATTCATAAAAGAATTTTTGGTTTTCTTTTAAATTATGAAGAAGGTCAATTAAGTTGGGTAAATTATTTCGATTGATGTCTGAGTTGTTAAAAGTATAAGCTATTTGATTCGGCTAGATGCTTGTAGAAAAATATTTATGGAATTCAAGCATTCTTGAGTATTTATGGTAAACCAGATTGCTCTGGTGCGGATTCAGATATTGAAAGGCTGATGTGAACAACCCTATAAAGGGGATATGTTTTCGGAGATAGTGGTTCCGAGTGTAACACATATAGTCATTACAGTGAGCTACGTTTGTGCACAACGTAGTGGTACGATAAGTTGATCACCTAGGGTACTTATAAAGGGTGTTTTCAGTCTTTGTAATTGATAAACATTATGTGGAAAGGGTTTTGTGATGCCCCCAAATTCAGACACTCATATCTCAAATCTGGTGCATCACGTTCAACTTCTAATATCATACTAAAATCATCAACAACGGAATAATAGAATAATTTACATTGATATAATATAAATATTCGCGTCCTAAGTTATCGTGACCGTTACTAAAACATTCCAGTGATTGAACTTAAAAATAATTTAATCATCCTTAATGCATCATTATAAGCATAATAATAACAATAATACTTCTACACTTAAAAGACTAAGCTATTTTGTAGCCTTGCCCTTTCCTTTATCTTTTTGTGAAGTACCGCCTTGCTCTGCCTTAACTGTAATATTTTTTAAGGAAGCAAGAATGAGCAATAAATTTGCCTAGCAAGTAATATAACAATAAAAATAAGTAGTTATAACGTTTTAATCTTAAAGGTATAACAGTAAATGATAGTTCAAGGATAACAAGAAGTATCAAGAGTTCTCAATAAGTGTCGCTATAGACTAAAGGATATCAACAAGATTTCAAAGGTTATTCATTTCAAGGTTCAATAAGAATATACACTTAGCAGTCACTAAGGACTAAGAACTCTTACAAGAATTAACAGTATTATACTGCAAATCTAATATAAACGAGTACAACAGGTGATCAGCCTAAAGTACCATACGTTATGCATACCATTTAATCATACTCATGTGCGCAAGTCGATCTCCCGACAATTATGTGGTTCCCCCTTCAAGAAAGGTTATTCATCTAGTCAATAAGAGTCCGCACCGAGTTAATTGGTTTGGATAGCTTTCTAGCTCGTGATGTTAGTCTAGCTGAATCAAATAGCTTAGACAACCTTTATTAACAATAAGTTCAATTCTCGTAATCATAAATCAAGATTTGTTCGATAATAATCATACGAATAGAGATATTTATTCAATGTGAGTGTGTTTGATATAACGATAATTCAAAGTTTCATAACAAGAAATAAGATCTAGACACTTGCATTCAATTATAAGAATGAGACTAGGGAACTTGCAAAGATATAGGAAGTTTAAGGTTAGAAACTTGCCTTTAGCGTTGATTACCACTTATAGCGTAAAATCACCTCAATAAACTATATTACCCTATTTATGTATGTATAAGTATTCATTAGTCACACACACTTTGACATATATATCCACATGCACTTATCACACATATCTAAACTCATATATGCTATACACAGCCGAACTTATAGATGTATAATTCACATTGTTCTTACTTTTGAAAATCTTTAGGAACATTTTGGCAATCTTTAGTACCATATACTCATCTTTTATTTGTATACATGAAATATATCTTATGCCACATATTCTAGTTTAAGAACTTTTAAGCTAGGTTGGTCCTTTTTATTTACTTTCGACAAATGTTCATTTTACTCATAAATTTCCATCTTACAAGGTTAAGAGAGCTCATTATATCAACTACTAACCATAACATTCATTAAACCGCATAACATTGCCAAACAATCTTTTTCTACGCATGCTTGTATGTATTAGATTTATTTGTATGTAACTAGTATAGCTCTCTAGTTAGAAACTCTTTTAGTTCATGCTTGCGTAGTCTATAACGTGTCTAACTAGATGTGCGAACATGTCGATTATCTCTAGAGGCATAAAGCATCTAATGATAATTGTTCAAAAGTTCACCATATAAGTCGTAGAGTTTTCAACTCAATTGATTTTCAATCTTAAAATCTCATGATAAACAACTAAGCATGCAAAGTATTTTGATTTCACATTTCATACATATTTATAAAACTAACTAAGTTGCAAATACATGCTCAAAAGGTTAGATTTCAAAAAGGCGTAAGGTTTTCCAAACATGGTTTTCGTCTTTTAGCTTTTCTTTCAAAAGATTATAACTCAACTCCAACCCACTAAAACATCTTCCAATACGTATTGATACATGTTTAAAGATTAGGTATGCTCCTTAAATTAAGTTAGGTTAGGCCAGTTTAGGACTCCTTGTGTCGAACAACAAAAATAGTAATATAACTTACTTCCCAACCCCCACCGGCGTGGGCCTTTTTGTACTGCAGGACCCCCGCCAGGGCGGGGTGCTCGCCGGGGCGGCACCAACCAGAGTTGGCTACTGCAGTTCGAACTCGTCCCTTGCTTCGATCCAACATCCCATTTTCTTATACCAACATCAACTTTAAGTCACCCAATTGATATAAACTTACTACTAAACTTCTCTAGCATGATTCTAACAACTCCAATCACATAAACAATCACATTCAAGAATTAAATTCAAAATTTATGTATTTTTTTCAAAGTTTAACATATTTAGCGATTCTCTTCACTATAGATTCGTTACTTGACCAAATTACTCCGTTTAACTTTCGTTGATTTCGTATTTAACCATATTAATAATGTCTAACATCAATTTACAGATTATATCATGCTTTAACCATAAAGTTATTGACCCAAAACAAGTATTTTAGCATTTTCCTAAGAACTTGCAAACATGAATGTAAGAACAAATAAATGAACATTACCTTTATGAAGTTGAAATGCTAACTCTAGCTTCAATTTACAGATTACTCAACAATACTCACACACAAAGTTTTTGAACTTCACAGAGAAATTAACAATTCACATTTGAGAGGAGGGACTTCTTTTTATAGAGGGATTATTGTCCATTTGGAGGTTTTACCCTAAGGATTGTTTCCGTGGAAGATAGAAGGAACCATTGTGTAACAAGAAGTTGGTGAAAAGCTTCACCAACTCCGTCTTCTTCCCTTCCCATAGTCATCATCTCCATCTTCGTTTTCAGCAATTGTAGAGCCATAGGCTTTTATCAAAACACGACTGAGACTTTTAGAATGGGACTATGATTTTGGGACACTACTAATACTCAGCATTTGCAAACCACTACTTAGCATACTTAGGTTTATTTGATAGTTTTCCACAAATGTGCATACATATAAACCCACTCATACATTACACACATAGAATTATATAATCCATGTACATTGGTTTATTTCAACTAACATTTACATTATACTATAATACAATTTAGTTGAGTAACAATATTATTTTTCATAAAACTCATTATTCCAATTCTACATAAATATTAAATTAAACATTTAATAGTTAATATTTATTTATTCAAATTTAATTTCTCTAATATGTTTAAAATACTCATTCAATTGTTCCACCACACATCATGATGCCACATAAGACTCTTCCATACCACTTAGCAAGTTACATAATTTAAAGCTTACTTTTATCATATAGTTTTATATAATAATTATTCACATTCCAATGTCACACCTCATTTTATATTGAATGAAGAAACTTTCTAATATATGATTTCACCTTACATGTTATTGTTCGCGATAATTAATGAATAATAATAGGAATTAGTCAATCACATTATGTAATTATTTACCTACTATTAGTACTAATTAATTTCATCCATTTCATCATTAATTTAATTAGTAACTTTCTCACTTCACCACTTTGCCACACTACGCATAATTTCATAAGCTCACACTAAGCTTCTCATCACTTCTACTACATTGCTCACTTATCATATGTTTATTCAATTAAATTAATTACCACAACTCATGCCAACAATATAAATATTTATATTCAAATAAATATTGAAACAATCTCTATTCTCAATATTAATATACTTTATTTAAAATTTGTGGGTATTACATCCTCCCCCCTTATAAGAATTTCGTCCTCAGAATTGGTACAAGGTTACACAAATAGATGGGGACAATTCCTTCGCATCTTATCTTCTAATTCCCACGTGGTCTCTTCGGTGTTGTGGTTTCGCTAAACTACTTTTACAGAAGATATAACCTTATTCATCAACGTTTGCTCTTTTCTATCTAATATTTAAATAGGAATTTCCTCATACATTAGATTTTTCTCTATCTGAATGGGCTCGTAGGAGACAACATGTCTATAGTCGGTCTTGTATGGACGGAACACCGAAATATGAAACACGTTGTTGATGTGTTCCAATTTAGGTGGTAATGCAACTTTGAATGCTACTTCGTCCATTCGTTTCAATACCTCGAATGGTCCAATGAACCTCAGACTCAATTTCCCTTTCTTTCCAAATTTGATCTTTTCCTTCCAGGGAGACACCTTCAAAAACACTAAATTACCGACTTCAAAGTCTCAGTTCTGACGATGCAAATCGGTGTACTTCTTTTGACGGTCCTGAGCTACTACCAATCTGGCTCTTATCGTTGTTACCACATTGGCCGTTTGTTAAACTAATTACGGTCCCAAAAGTCGTTGTTCTCTGACTTCATCCCAATATAACGGTGTTCTACACTTTCTCCCGTAAAGAGCTTCATATTGCGGCATACCGATACTCGCATGATAGCTATTATTGTAAGCGAATTCTAGCAATGGCAAATGGTCGTCCCAATTCCCCTTGAAGTCCATCACGTAAGCTCTAAGCATGTCCTCTAATGTTTGTATTATTCGTTCACTCTGCCCATCAGTTTGAGGGTGATAAGCAGTACTTAATCTCAATGGAGTTCCCATTCGTTCTTGCAAGCTTTTCAAAAATTTTGACGTGAAACGTGGATCTCGATCAAAGACAATCGACACCGGCACTCCATGTCACGATATGATTTCCTTTACATATAAGTTTGCTAACTGATTAAGATTGAATTGAATCTTGATGGGTAGAAAATGAGTTGTCTTTATTAGTCTGTCCACTATTACCCAAATGGCATCATAACCCTTCTGTGTAATCGGAAGTTCAACCACGAAGTCCATCGTAATGTGCTCCCATTTCTATTCCAGTATTTCCAGCGGTTGAAGTAGTCCACTTGGCCTCTGGTGTTCTACTTTGACTATTTGACAAGTAAGACATCTATTGACACATTCTGCAACCTCTCATTTCAGATTAGGCCACCAAAAGTGTTATCGAAGATCCCGGTACATCTTCGTGCCTCCTGGATGAACAGGGTACGTCGTATTGTGTGCTTTGTGCAGGATTTCCTCTCTCAGTTCGGTTACAGCTGGCACCCATACTCGACCCTTAAATCTCGATATACCGTCCTTATTCACTTTAAACTTTTCTTCCACATTTTCTACTATTCTCTTCCTTATCTTCTCACATTCTTCATCTTTCTCTTGTGCTTCCTTTATCCTATCCAATAACGTTGGATGAACTTCTATTATGAATAATTTTCCTTCCGCTTCTTTCGGTTCCTCCACCTCTATTTCTAACTTTTACATTTCTCTTATTAACTCCTCCTGAGTTGTCAATTTGAATAACGTCTCCCTTCCTTTTATACTCAAAGCGTCGGCTACTATATTTGCTTTTTCCGTGTGATAAAGAATTTCGCAGTTGTAATCCTTAATTAATTCCAATCACCTTCTTTGTCGCATATTCAACTCTTTCTGTGTGAAGTTATATTTCAAACTCTTGTGATCCGTGTATATCTCACATTTTTCTCCATAAAAATAATGCCTCCAAATCTTCAACTCAAAAACTACCGCCGCTATCTCCAAGTCATGGGTATGGTATCATTTTTTGAAATCTTTCAACTGTCGTGATCCATACGCAATGACCTTGTCATACTGCATTAGCACATAGCCAAGTCCTCTATGCGACGCATCACTATACACCACAAATCCTCATATATCATCTGGTAATGATAATACAGGCACCTCACTCAACCTCTTCTTCAATTCTTAGAAACTCTCGTTGTAATTGTCCGTCCATACGAACTTCAATGTCTTCCTCGTTAGATTGGTCAGCAGGGTCGCTATCTTAAAAAAATTATTGATAAATCTTCGATACTACCCGACTAACCCTAAAAAACTTCTTACTTCTGTTGGCGTCTTCGATTGTTCCCTGTTACTTACCGCTTCCACTTTTGCAGGATCCACAGAAATACCATTTTGATCTATCACGTGTCCTAAAAATTGAACCTTCTCCATAAAAAATTCACATTTCAAAAATTTTGCGTACATCTTTTCCCTTCTCAATGCTCCCAATACCATCTTCAGATGTTCGACATGCTCTTCCTTAGCCTTTGAATAAATTAAAATGTCGTCGATTAATACTACTACGAACTTATATAAGGATGACTTGAAAACTCGGTTCATCAACCCAATGAATGCTGCCGGAGTATTTGTCAACCCAAATGACATCACTAAAAATTCGTAATGTCCGTAGCGGGTTCGGAACGCCGTCTTTGGTATGTCCTCCTCTTGTACTTTCAACTGATGGTGACCCGTTCATAAGTTTATCTTGGAAAAACACTTCACTCCCTTCAGTTGATCAAAAAGGTTGTATATCCTTGGTAACTGATATCTTTTCTTAATCGTCACTCGATTTAACTCCCGATAGTCGATACAGAGCCTCATCGATCCATCATTCTTCTTTACAAACAACACTAGTTGTAAGACCCCAACTTTTATGAATACAGATTTAATTTTCTCGAAATATCTTTTTGAATATTGAGGTGTGGATTTGATATAATGTTATAGTTGTGGGTAATATTTATAAATTTTACAAAGTAAGCAAGTTATCATAAAATATTCGATTGGTCGGGGAATATTCATTTTATAAGGGAATATTCGTACGACGACACAATTATTGGTGGACCCCACAATAGAATTACTGTTGGAGTTAGAAAACGACAGAAATAACTTTTTATAAAAATAACGGCAAAAGTTTTACCTTTAACTGTTGAAATATCAGGTGATAAAAGTACAGTAATACGCGTGGTTGAACAGTAGCACACGATATTGTACAGTATCTTTGATTATTGATGCTTACGTGAGAAGTCACACAATTTTATTCAATTATTGCCACAATAATTGTTGCATAGTATCTCATGTTATTGATTCAATTATTGTCACAATATTTTATATTATTAAATCAATAACTGATACGACAAAGTTATTCATATTATTATTTGTATTATTGAAAATATCTAGAAAGTTCTGTCGAAAAAAGGGATTTGGTCACCTAATTGTGCGCCAAAAAGCCCCCTGTTTTTTGGGAATGATCTGGTTGTTAATATTAAGAGTTATAATAATGATGAATAAATATTATTAAAAATGTATCTTGTGAAGCCAAGTGAATTGAGATAAATAAAAGGGATTTTAATGAAGTATTTGTTGTAAATTTTTGCTTATTATATGGACCCCCACTTACCCATTTTTTAAAATTATCGAAAGAAAATTGTCTCAGCTTTATATATATATATATATATATATATATATATATATATATATATATATATATATATTATAAGTTTTATTTTTTATGTAAAGTAGAATATATTATATTTTATTGTTTGCATAGTACTACATAGTGTTGCATAGTGCAACATAGTGCTACATAGTAAAATTAAAAAAAAATCAGAATTCTTTGCCTTTGAATTCATAGAAATTTTACTGTGTAGTCCGTGATTTTTTAAATTCCAATAGTATCTTGTCATTCTCCTATAAATATGATGCTCAGTTTAGAAAAGAAAATCACACTAGAATCAGATAATTCTTCTTCTATAATATTGAGCATATTTCTTTAGAGTTTAAGGAAGCTTTGAGTGTAAAAACCAGTATAAGTTTTCTTCAAGAATATCTCCGCTATACCAGTCAAAATTGCTCTCTTTTTAAGGTAAGGGGTATTATTTATTTTATTTTCGCTTACGATATTATTTTTCGTATTCGTAAGGAATTTTATTTTCGTTCAATATTCGTAAGGAATATTATTTTTGTTCAATATTCCTAAGGAATATTATCTTCGTTCAATATTCGTAAGGAATATTATGTTCGTTCAACAGTTGTAAGGGATATTATTTTTGTTCAATACTCGTAAGAAATAATATTTTCTTTCATACTCTGTAGTATGTAAGTAATATTATTTTGTTTCATATTCCAAATTCTACATTCATGTTGATAAGTATTGCTTCTATACTTTTTGAAATTAGTAGAATATCCTTGAAATTTGCGCTTCATCTAGTATTGTTTCATAAGGATATTTTTCTGAATATTCTTGTTAAATTTTAAACTTTTCATGCTGGAGTACTATTCATGGGTACTATTCATTTATACGACACTATTCATACGTACAACACTATTTAAGAAGTACTATTCATGGAGCACTATTCATGAAGTACTATTTATTGGGTACTATTCACTTGGATACTATTCACCCAGGGTACTATTCATGATTTATTAATTTTTGTTCAAATTATTTTTGATACGTGAATATTATTCTTGAATTTTATTCCACAAAGTAGTTATCATGTTGACAATTTGGACATTCTTAAACTCTTGATAAATCGAATTATAAATCTTTAATATTTATCATTTATCTCGTTTGATTAAATTCTTATATCATTGTCCTCATCCTAATGCTTATATTGTGATGAAAGTCATCTTTGACCAGTAGTGCATAGATGAATTGTTGATTGGTATGATTATGACTATGTATCGGTAAAATCATGACCTGTAATGTTATAAATGATGTGGTAAAAGTTCTCATTGTCCCGTAGTACATTGATGGACATTTGTTGGTATGATCATGACCATGGGTTCTCTTCGGCCAAGGGTGCAAAGATGAATTGTTGTTTGGCATGACCATGACCATTGGTGATAACACGAATATCCTTGGCCCGTAGTACATAGATAATTAAGTGATGTGGATTATTTATTGAGCTGAGTCTCAGTGATAAAATTGATGATAAACTTTTTAAATCATAGAAGATAGTAGATATCACAATCTACTTGACTCTTCTAATATATTGCTTATTCCGCTGCAGTTAAACTTGTTATTTATTGTATTCTATCAGTTTAAAACTGTTGAAGGATAACGATAATTTATTCTGCATTATCTTAGTTATAATATTTCTTACTAAGGTAGTTGAACTCACCCTTTTGCTTCCATTGTTCTCTTTAGTAAATGAGAACATAGCCAGGACTAGTCGGGGAACGGAGTGACGGTCCAAGACGATTGCTATAGTTGTCATCACTATTCTATAAGAATAGTGTATTAATAATTGTAATAAGGACTTATTTTGAGTTTGGATATTGTCTAGGAGACAAAATTTGTATTAAAACCCACAACTTATATTTTGTCTTATTCTGCACGACACTTAACAGTTGTATAATTTAAGTTTTTATTTGAATTATGTACCATGTATTGGTGACTCAGAATGGGTGATGTATACCTATTTTGGGGGAGTCACATTGATTCTCCTCAAGGAGACACACTCGGCCGAATGAAACCCTTATCTAGCGAACTCTTGCAATTGTATCATCAATTCCTTCATTTCTACTAGCGCCATATGATATGGGACTTTCGAAATCAGTGTTGTTCCTGGTGCTAAGTCTATCACGAATTCGATTTCTCCGTCTGGTGGAAGACCAGGCAGATCGTCTGGAAACACGTCTAGAAACTTGCGCAATTGTAATTGAGATAGGGTAAGTAAACTTGCACAATAATAACAAGGTGGAGTAAGAAACTTGCCTTGAGTGTAAGCTAAATCGTAACAACTCGAATGACAATACCCTATATATATGTCATCATGACATAATTAATCACTAACAACATTATATATATAAATAAGTATATACATCATGTAAGGTTTGATTTTTAATCACGTAATCAAATTACATTAATAATAAAACTAGTAGCATATTAAAACTATGCTCATTCTTAGTATAGAAATACTGAAATAATATCTTAACAGTCCTTCAATTAAATCATAACAACTTTTTTAGACTTTGTGTAATTAAAACACACTGTCTGACTATCTGCTAACTCGCGATGCGGCGCCACAGTTTACACTGTGGGTCGGCGTTGCGGCGTGGTTCTGGCGCTGCTGCGCGAGGAACAAGCCAATGCTTGGCGATGCGGCATGGCGCTGGCGTTGTGACGTGAGAATACTGCTGGGCCGGGCTGCGGTGCCGAGCTACAGTCCTCGGCGACCAGCCTTGGCAACAACATAAACAAAGCCAATTTGGCCAACAAACTACTTTTTAAGAACCAAATTAACATATAATACATAAAGAGACTTCACATAAACATAATTTAAAGACTTTTAACATGATTTTACCCATATAACAACATAAACATCGAATTTATAACATCTACTTTCATTGTTTTTGATAAAACTTTACTTTTTGACATTTTTAGTGAAAATCATCACTGTGATTTTGTTTTTCAACCAAAACAGTTAATTCAAAATACCTTGTTTATGTTTATTCATCCTCTTTCAAATTCAATAGTCAATTTATATATTATACAAAGAATTAAACCTCAATTTTACTCTAAACCAAGCTATATTCGTATATTTTCATACCAATTTACTGTAATATGGTTTTCTTCACAAATAATTATATAACATGAATTAATTCATTTATAAACTTATGAAACAACTTTATAACAACCAATTTATCATATAAAACTATATATAACAAATAATTCAACCTCTAAAAAGATTTTACAGAGAATTTTAGAAGAGAATACAACTATAACTTTTGAAAAATAAAAGAGTTAAGATGATACCTTAGTTTTACAAGATGATGGCTAATCTTTGATTATCAAGTTTTCTTTTTCCCCAATTCTTTTCTCAATTTCTCTAGACTTCTCTCTAAATTTTCTCTGTAACTATCTTTTTCTCTTCATCCGAGTTCTTCTTCTCTATTCTGACTTACGTACTAAAATACAACGTATAAAAATAATATATGTATTAAGTATATAATATAATTATAACTTTAACTGACATCAGTTATATTTTTATTTGAAAATCAAAAGCCATAAGGCTTGTTTGGCTAACTAACTTAAAATTTAATCAATTAATCCTTATGCCTTATTTGGTAAAATACATTTAGATTAAAGACTTATTATGCATTAAGCCTTATATGACAAAACTAAATTAAACTCCTTTAATTTATTTTAATAACTCTTTTATAGTAAGGTTATTTGTCACACTTTTATTTAATTAAATTTTAATAATCAATTTAATTAATTCTAATAACAATTTATTAAATTACTTTAACACATAAATCAATACAGCATAATTTTAATTTTTTTTTTATAATTATAACTTTATTTAATCAACTAACACATCATTATAACTAACACATCATTTTAATTACAAATTCAAATTAAAATATCATTATAATAATTCATTTAATCATTATAAACTCTCTAACTTAATTTATAATTTAAATTAGAATATTTTCTCATAATAATTAATTCCTTAACTCCTTAATTATTTATTTAACAAATAATTAACTAATCAATTCAAATCAAATTAAATATTTATTCAAGAATAACCACATCCATTAAATATTTATATAATTCAATAAATATTTAAAATTACAATTTAAAATTTTTGGATTATTACATCCTTCCCTCCTTATAAGGATTCTGTCCCTAGAATCACAAATCAAACAAATCATTCGTCACATTCTTCCCTACTTACAAAGATTCTGTCCCTAAAATCGATGACATAGATTAAACAAATAACTCAGGGTAATCTTTCATCATTTTATCTTCGAGTTCCCACGACGTAGCTTCTTCAGCATTGTGATTCCTCCATATCACCTTCACGGAAGGTATTACTTTATTCCTGAGCACCTGTTCTTTCCTGTCGACTATCTTGATAGGAACCTCTTTATAGGACAAGTCTTTATCAAACTGTAATGGTTCGTACTCGATCACATGCTTGTAATCAGGTTTATACGATCGTAACACTAAAACGTGAAAAATATTGTGAACGTTTTCCAATTCTGGAGGTAGAGCTACCTCGTAAGCCACATCTCCAACTCTTCGTAGCACTTCGAATGGTCCAATAAACCTTGGGCTTAGGTTTCCCTTTTTACCGAAATGAATTTTTCCCTTCCGAGGAGAAACTTTTAAGAATACATAATTTCCTACGTTGAATGCATGATCTTGTCTGTGTTAATCAGTATACTTCTTCTGTCTGTCTTGAGTAGCTACTAATCTTGTTCTGATGAGTTTGACAACCTCAGCAGTTTGTTGTACCAATTCTGGTCCTAATAGTTGACGTTCACCGACTTTATCCCAGCACAGTGGAGTTTTGCACTTTCTGTCGTATAATGCTTCGTAAGGCGGCATGCCGATGCTCACGTGGTAACTGTTGTTGTAGGCAAATTCCACCAACGATAAATGTTTATCCCAGCTGCCTTTGAAATTTACTGTGACGTCCCCAAAATTAGGTATACATCACCCATCTTGGATCGTCAGATACATGGTACAAAATTCAAATACAACTTAATAATACAACTGTCGTGTACAATATGACAAAACATAAACTGTGAGTTTGAATACAAATATTGTCTACTAGAGAGTATCCATACTCAAAAGGAGTCCTCATTACATTTATTAACACACTATTACATAGAATAGTGAGGACTACTAAATAATACTATCATTCGGACCATCACTTCGTTCCCCGACTTGTCCCAGCTACGTTCTCATTTCCTGAACAGAACAGTGAAAGAAAGGGTGAGCTCAACTAGCCCAGTAAGAAATATTATGACTAAGATAATGCAGAATAAATTATCATTAGCCTTCAACAATGTTAAACTGATAAAATATAATAGACATCAAGTTTAACTGCAGCAGAACAAGCAATCCATTAAAAGAGTCAAGTAGAAAATAAACTCTACTATCTTTTATGATTTAAAAGGTTTTTCAACACTGTTATCGCTGGTACTCAGCTTAATAAAATAATTCACATCATTGAATCACCCCTGCACTACGGCCAAGGATATTCGTGTATTCATTAATGGCCATGATCATGCCAACAACTGTCCATCAATGCACTACGGGCCAATGAGGACTTTTACCACATATTTGTAACATTACAGACATGATTATACCGAATAATCCCTGGTCATAATCATGCCAAGTCAATCTATGCACTACATGCCACATATGACTTTCAACATTTTATAAACATGAGAATGATGACAATGATATAAGAATTCAATAAAACAAGTTCAACAATTAATTTATCCAAGAATTAACAACGTCCAAATTGTCAACATGATACTGCTTTGTGGAGTAAAATTCAAGAATGCTTAGAAGAATATTTTTATGAAAAGATACTGGATGAACCGCAATTATCAAGGATATTCTACTAATTTCATGGAATATAAAAGTTAAAACTTAACCAACTGAGTATAATAAAGAATGGAATAACAAAAGAAATCACCCGGCATGCGATAGACCGCACAGACAGGTTATTCTAACAGAATAATAAATAATGGAACCAGGTCCGGTGTAAACGCACAGACAGGATATTCCGACAGAATAATAAATAATGGAACCAGGTCCGGCGTAAACGCGCAAACAGGATATTCCAACAAAATAATAATAAGACGGAACCAGGTCCGGTGTAAAACACACAGACAGGATGTTCCAACAGAATAATAATAAAAACGGAACCAGGTCCGGTGTAAAACACACAGACAGGATGTTCCAACAGAATAACAGAAGAATGTCACCAAGTATAGGGTAGACCGCGTATACAGGTTATTCTAACAGAATAATAAAAAATGAAATAACAACAGTTCTCTTCATGTATAAGAAAGAATAACACCCCTTACCGTTTTAAAGAAGAACTGAAATAAGGAAGTAGTTAAGTAACAGAATACTTTTCTTTTCTCTCTCTATAGTTTCTCTCTCTAGAGTTCAGTGAATTCGTAAGAAACAATGAAGGAATGAGCTGCTATTTATAGAAAAATAGAATGCATAGTAACTAATCCATGAACGGTCCAGATTGATTACTTTAATCTGACGGTCCATATTTAAAGAAAAATCTTTTAAATAAAATATAATATATTCTATTTATAGAATAACTTTAATAAAGTATTCTGTTTTATATAAAAGGATGTTTCTGTTTTATTACGTTAATAATACGAATAAAACAAAACGTCATTATCACTAAATAATTCATATTATTAACTGACAATAATTGAATCAAACTGAGTGACTTCTCACATAAGCATTAATAATCAATACCGTGTGCTACTATGCAACCATACGTATTACTGTACTTTTACTACCGAGTAGTTCAACAGTATCAATGGTAAAATTTCACCGTTATTTTTAATAAAATATTTTTGTCGTTTTCTCAATCCGACAATAATTCCGTTGTGGGGTCCACCAATGATTGTGCCGTTGTACGAATATTCCCTGTTAAAATGAATATTCCCCGACCAATCGAATATTATATAACAACTTGCGTACTTTGCAAAATTTATAAATTTTACCCACAACTATAACATTATATCAAATTAACTCCATAATATTCAAAAATGATATTTATAGAAAATTCGTCTTTATTTATAAAAGTTGGGGTCTTACAACCTCCCCTCCTTATGAAATTTTGCCCTCGAAATTAGGGTACGTACCTGATATGTCGAAGAGGTAAGGATACCTTGATTTCATTTCAGATTCTAACTCCCAAGTCATTTCCTCAACATCGTGGTTTCTCCACAAAACTTTGACTTGAGATATAACCTAGGAGCGTAGAATATGTTCCTTCTTATCCAAGATTTGAACAGGAACTTCTTCATACGTCAAATCTTCTGCTATTTCGTCCGGTTCTAACTCAATAATGTAGTTTGGGTCTTCCACATATTTACGTAACATGGATATGTGAAAAACGTTATGAACACGAGACATACTTGGCGGTAAAGCGAGTCTATAAGCCATAGTTCCTACTCGATCGAGGATTAAAAATGGATCGATGAATCGAGGATTGAACTTTCCTCTCTTTCCAAATCTCGTAACTCCTTTCCATGGAGAAACACGTAAGAACACATGATCTCCTACATCAAATTCCACGTCCTTTCGATGAAGATCAGCATAACTCTTTTGTCGATCTTGTGAGGTTTTTATATGTTGTTGGATCGTTTGAATCTTTTCTGTAGTCATACGTACCAACTCCGATCCCAACAACGTTGCTTCACCCACCTCATCCCAGCATACTAGAGAACGACATTTTCTTCCATACAATGCTTCGAATGGAGCCATGCCAATACTTGCTTGATAACTGTTGTTGTAGGAAAACTCCACCAATGGTAAGAACTTGTCCCAACTTCCCTTGAAGTCAAGGACACAGAGTCTTAATAAATCTTCTAGAGTTTGAATAGTCCTCTCTGATTGTCCGTTCGTCTGAGGATGATATGCCGAACTATATCAAAAATCCGTGCCCATAGCTTTTTATAAACTAACCCAAAATCGTGAAGTGAATCTTGGGTCTCGATCAGAAACTATGGATACTGGCATACCATGCAGTCTTATAATCTCGTTTATGTACATACGAGCAAGACGTTCAAGTGTATAAATTTCTCGTATCGGTAAGAAATGAGCAGACTTGGTCAATCTATCAACAATGACCCAAATCGCATATATACCTTGAGATACCTTAGGAAGACCGGTAACGAAATCCTTGGTAATGTGCTCCCACTTCCATTCTGGAATTTGAAGTGGTTCCAATGGACCTTTTGGTACTTGATGCTCCGCTTTGACTCGTTGACAAGTTAGACACCTTGAGATAAACAACGCTATCTCTCTCTTCATATTGCTCCACCAAAATGTATGACGAAGATCATAATACATTTTGGTACTTTCAGGATGGATTGCAAACGGTGTGTTGTGCGCCTCCAACATGATTTCATACTTTAAATCAGGGTTGTTAGGAACACAAAGTCTGGAGTTGACTCGAAGTATTTCTTTTTCGTCGATTCTTGCTTCCGGCATAGCACCTTCATGCACTTTCTTCCTCATACGCATCAGCTCCAGGTCTGTAGCTTGAGCAACTTTAACTTTATCGATTAAAGTTGGTTCTACTCGTATATTCGCCATCATCACATGGGTCCCTGGAGTCGTTAACTCTATCTTCATCCTTTGCAAGTCACACAAAATGGGCCTTTGTGTTGACAATATCGCACTCGTACTTGCATATGATCTTCTACTCAATGCATCAGCTACCACGTTCGCTTTTCCAGGATGGTATTGAATGGTATGATCATAATCTTTCAACAGTTCAAGCCAACGTTGTTGTCGCATGTTGAGTTCCTTTTGAGTGAAGAAATATTTGAGGCTTTTATGATCCGTAAAGATCTCCACCTTCTCCCCATACAAGTAATGCCTCCAAATTTTAAGTGCAAAGACAACAGCTGCCAACTCTAGATCATGAGTAGGATAATTCCTCTCATATTCCTTGAGTTGTCTTGATGCATAGGCTATGACTTTTCCATGTTGCATGAAAACGCATCCCAACCCTTTGCTCAAAGCATCACTGTAGATGACAAATCCCTTCGAGCCAGATGGTATTTGTGACGCCCCCAAAATAGGTCCAATTCATCCAACCCATTCCTAGTCGCCAAATACATGGTACAAAAAATAACAACAACTTTATTATTACAATTGTCGTGCAAAATACAGCAACACATATACTGTGAGTTTAAATACAAATATTGTCATCTAGACAGTATTCATACTCAATTAAGAACTCATTATACTTATTGATACACTATTTTACAAAATAGTGAGGACTACTAAAACAACTGTCTTGAACCATCATTCCATACCGTTATTCCAACAGTATTAACGGTAACAACTATGTCGTTATTTATAAACAACTTATTTTTGTCGTTTTCTTCATCCAATCACTTTCCGTTATGGGGCCCACAAAAGACTGCGCCGTCGTACGAATATTCTCCGACAGTAAGAATATTCCACGACCAAGCGAATATTCCCCGACAACAATGAATATTTTATAACCACTTGCTTATTTAAAATATTTGCGCATTTTACCTATAACTGACCACATTAATCAAATCAACCCTTACTATTTCAGAATAATAAATAGAGGAAATTAAATTTCATTTATTAATAATTTGGGGTCTTACAACCTCCCCTCCTTATGAAATTTCATCCTCGAAATTGACATACGTACGTGGTGTTTCGAAAAATGAGGATACCTCGCTTTCATTTCCATTTCCAACACCCAGGTCATTTCCTCAATAGCATTGTTTCTCCACAAAACTTTAACTTGTGGTATGACCTTCGTGCGTAGGACATGCTCCTTCCTTTCCAAGATCTTGACAGGTACCTCTTCGTACGTTAAGTCTTCAGCTATCTCGTCTGGTTCTAACTCAATAATGTGGTTCGGGTCTTTCATATATTTACGAAGCATAGATATGTGAAAAACATTATGAACACGAGACATACTTGGAGGTAACGCGAGTCTATAGGCCACATTTCCTACTCGGTCAAGAATCTAAAATGGACCAATAAATCGTGGATTGAGCTTTCCTCTCTTCCTAAATCTTGTAACTCCTTTCCATGGAGCTACACGTAATAATACATGATCCCCAATATCAAATTCCACGTCCTTTTGATGAAGATCCACATAACTCTTTTGTCGATCCTATGCCGTTTGTATACGTTATCGAATCGTTTGGATCTTCTCTGTAGTAATGCGTACCAACTCTGGTCCGAACAATATTGCTTCACCCACCTCGTCCCAGCATACTGTAGAATGACATTTTCTTCCATACAACGCCTCGAATGGAGCCACGCCTATGCTCGCCTGATAACTGTTGTTGTAGGAGAATTCCACTAATGGTAGGTACTTATCCCAACTCCCTTTGAGATCTAGGACACAAAGTCTTAATAGATCTTCAAGAATTTGAATAGTCCTCTCTGATTGCCCGTCCGTTTGAGGATGGTATGCCGAACTAAATCGTAAATCCGTGCCTATTGCTTTTTGCAAGCTATCCCAAAATCTTGAAGTGAATCTTGGGTCACGATCTGAACTATGGATATTGGCATGCCATGCAACCTCACAATCTCATTCACGTACATACTAGCAAGACGTTCAAGGGAATAAGTCTCACGTATCGGCAAGAAATGAGCGGACTTGGTTAATCTATCAACAATAACCCAAATCGCATCTATGCCTTGAGAAACCTTGGGAAGACCCGTAACAAAATCCATAGTAATGTGTTCCCACTTCCATTTCAGAATCTCAAGTGGTTGCAATAGACCCTTTGGTACTTGATGCTCCGCTTTTACACGTTGACAAGTTAAACATCTCGAGATAAACTCCGCGATCTCTCTTTTCATATTGCTCCACCAAAATGTATGTCGAAGATCGTGATACATTTTGGTACTCCCAGGATGGATTGCAAACGGTGTGTTGTGTGCCTCCATCATTATTCTATGCTTCAAGTCAAAATCGTTAGGAACACAAAGTCTGGAGTTGACTCGAAGTATTCCTTCTTCATCGATTCTTGCTTCTGAAATAGCACCTTCTTGCACTTTCTTCTTCATACGCATCAGCTCCGGGTCTGTAGCTTGAGCAACTTTAACTTTATCAATTAAAGTTGGTTCTACGCGTATACTTGACATCATCGCACTCGTTCCTGCATATGATCTTCTACTCAACGTGTCAGCTACCACGTTTGATTTTCTAGGATGGTATTGGATGGTATGATCGAAATCTTTCAACAGCTCGAGCCAACGTCGGTGTCGCATGTTGAGTTCTTTTTGAGTGAAGAAATATTTGAGGCTTTTATGTTCTGAATATATCTCCACTTTCTCCCCATATAGATAGTGCCTCCAGATCTTTAGCGCGAAAACAACTGCTGCCAACTCTAGATCATGAGTAGGATAATTCCTCTCATATTCTTTAAGTTATCGCGAGGCATAGGCTATGACTTTCCCACGTTGCATGAGAACACATCCTAACCCTTTGCCTGAAGCATCGCTGTAGATAACAAATCCATCTGAACCAGATGGTATTGTCAGAACAGGTGCCGAAATGAGTCTCCTCTTAAGCTCTTGGAAACTCTTCTCGCATTCTTCGCTCCATACGAATTTGATATCCTTCTTGAGTCAGCTAAGTTAATGGAGTAGCGATTCGAAAAAATCCTTTTACGAATCTCCGATAATAACCAGAAAGCTACGTATTTCGATTACTAACTTAGGTTGCTCTCAACTGTGACTCATATCCCAATCTTGGATATCACGTCACAATGGCACCTATCAGTTACTACCATACGAATATGGCATCCCCTACGGAGAGTTTGGCTTCAGTGCATTCCACAAAGGAAGTCACCAGATAGAGGCTCGGTTATCAACTTCTATAGTTAGGTTTTTAACTCCTGAAGTTCAATAGGAGCCATTCGATATGAGATTTTAGAAATGGGTTTTGTACCGGGTTCAAAGGCGATACAAAATTCAATATCACGCTCTGGGAGTAAGCCAAGAAATTCTTTAGGAAATACGTCAAAAATTTTACTAACAATAGAAATATCATTCAAATCTAACGTATTTTTGTTCAAGTCCATAACATAGCTAAGAAAGCTTGACATCCGTTTTTCAATAAACGAATGACTTTACGGCTTGATATGAAAGAGTTTGACTTCAATAGTTTGGTTGCTTGAATTCGAATAACAGGTTGCTTAGGAATATGAAAACTAACAACCTTACGAAAGCAATCAATTTTGGCATGATGAGTAGTTAACCAATCAATTCCTAAAATTACATCAAAAGCAAGTATCTTTAAAGAGATAAGATCAACAGGTAATGTGATGGTGCCAACTTGGATCAAACAAGATTTATAAACAGTGGATGTAACGAAAGTTTCTCCTAACGGAGTTTCAATAGATAAGTCAAAGTCTAATTTTCTCCGGAGTCAATTTTAAACGTTGAGTATAAGCATAAGAGATAAATGAATGGGTAGAACCGGTATCTAATAAGGTATAGACTTCGTAAAAATTTATAATTAACTAACCCGTGCTAACTTCGTTCGGGTTCCTCGCATTCTGACCAGTCACGAAAAATGCTCTTCCAGGAACCGTTGACTTTGACTTTTCTGGGACAGCTTTTTGAGTCACCACCCCCGTTGGACTTGGTTTCGCTACAGTACAATCTCGAGCGATATGTCCTTCCTTTCCACAGTCATAACATACCTTAAACTGTTGTGGGCAGTTTGGGCTAATATGTCCTTCTTTTCCGCACTTATAGCATATGACCGGTGGTCATTCTTCTCCCTTGGACCCAGTTGCTGCTGGGGCTGACGTCTTCATATTATCATTGTTGTATCTCTTCTTTTTAAAATCTCCTCCCGACTCGCTTCTTCTATATTCATGGCCACGATTACCACCAGAGTGGTTGTCGTTCTTGTCCGTATTCTTCTTTCTCCGCTAGTTATCATTGTTCTAATGACTGCTGTCACCGGTATGATCCTGGTTGTGGTCTCTCGATTGACCGTACTCGTTATCTCGCTCTAATAATTGAGCCCTGTTGACAACATCTGAATAGAGAGAAAATTTATGAGAAATGATATTGACGTATGCCGGGTTTCAAACCTCTCAGAAACATCCGCGTCATACGTTCCTCATTCTCCACCAAATGAGGTGCAAACCTGGACAACTCTGCAAATTTCGCCTCATACTGGGACACCGTCATGTTATTATGCTCCAGTCTAATAAACTCTACCTCCTTCATATGACGAATACTTTCAGGAAAGTACTTGTCATTGAACAGTTTCTGAAATGTCTCCCAAGACATGCTGAGTGCGGCTGGATGGGTACGTTTCACAGACTTCCACCAGTAGTCTGCCTCGCCACGAAACATAAAGGTGGCGAATGGAACCTTCTGTTCCTCCGTGCATCCTAAGACATCGAATATCTTGGTAATTTGCTTGACCCATGTTTCCGCCATGATCGGATTCGGCTTTCCCTTAAATTCGGGTGGTCCCAACTCTTTGAACTGCTTGGCTGTGACAAGCCGCGCATTGCTATCATTTCTACCCGTATTCTGTACACGAGTCTCCCTCGTCTGATTTTGCATGAACTGCAAAAAGCTTCTAAACATCCCATCGTTCATCATCTGCTCATTGGTGTTATTCACAGGAGGAACATTGCCAGCCTGTTGCACGTTCTCCTCGTTGGTGAGTATAGGCATCTCCACCGTCTCATTTACTCCACTGTTAACATTCTCAGTCGACATTCTCAAATACTGCCATAAAACAAGGGTTAATTTAACAAATTAACATATCACATAATATCCCTATATTATGATCGACCAACAAATAAGCTTAGGTAGGACACACTAGCGAAGGATTTACTCGTCTCTCCCCTCCTAGTTCTATTCTCCGATCTCCGCCAGAGATCATATCCCTAAGCTCTGATACCAACTGTGACGCCCCCAAAATAGGTCCAATTCATCCAACCCATTCTGAGTCGCCAAATACATGGTACAGAAAATAACTACAACTTTATTATTACAATTGTCGTGCAAAATACGACAACACATATACTGTGAGTTTAAATACAAATATTGTCATCTAGACAGTATTCATACTCAATTAAGAACTCATTATACTTATTGATACACTATTTTACAAAATAGTGAGGACTACTAAAACAACTGTCTTGAACCATCATTCCATACCCCAACTAGTACTCGCTACATTCTCGCCTCCTGAGAAGAAAATGGAACAACAAGGAAAATGGTGAGCTCAACTAGCCTAGTAAAGAATATTACGACTAAGATGATATACAACAAATTATCGTTAGTCTTCAACAGGGAAAAATCTAATAGAATACAATAGACAACAAGTTTTAAATCAATAACTGCAGCGGAAACAGCAAACCATTAGAAGAGTCACGTAGAGAATGAGTTCTACTATCTTCTAAGATTTAAAAGTCCATCATCAATATTTTATCCCTGTAACAACAATCAATAACCATCTTTAATCAAATATTCATCTTTGCACTACAGGCCAAAGATATTCATTTGTATCACCAGTCGATCATGTTCATCTCAACAACTGTTCATCTTTGCACTACGGGCCAAAGATATTCATCATAAAATCATCAATCTTTGCACTACAAGCCAAAGATATTCAGTAACATCATCATTTAGGACTGAGGATGATGAAAAATATGTTAGAGAAAACGAATCCAGTGAAACAAAAGAGTAAATATTAAGGATTCGTATTTTAGCTATTCCATGTCCAAAAATACCTCATAAACTATCACAGTGAAGTAAAATTCAAGAATGATCAAAATATGGATACAATCAAAGCTAGTATCCAGAATAGATATTTGGACAAAAAGAAGAAAATTTCATTTTCCGGTGAATAGTAACTCGTGAATAGTAACTCATGAATAGTAACTCGTGAATAGTAACCCCGACATGAAAAGTTCCAAATTTGATAAAAAGTTCAGATCAATACTTCGGCATAATGATATTGAAGAAAATAATATCATTTAAGAAGAAATAACATCCCTTACCTGGGAAAAACGGTACTTCTGACTGGAATACTAGATATAGTGCTGAAGGAAACTTGCACCGTATAGCAACACTCAAAGTATCAAATACTCACAAGAATACGCTCGATATAGAGAGAGAAATAGAGAGAAACTTGTGTTTCTGGTGTGATTTTCAATTCTAACCTAAGCACCCTGTTTATAGGAAAATGCTTAGAACACCAAAGCAGAAAATTGAATATAATAATATTATATTTATAAAATTGTCAAGCCCACCTTGGGAGATCTGAATTCAGCCCATTCTTATCACATGTTAGCCCACTTAAATGCCAAAAAATGTTTTTCTTCAAAATAATAAAACTTCCAAAAATCAATTATTTCGGAACTTCAGAACTTCAATAATTCATAATAAATAGCCCTTTTATCATAAAATTCGAATCTCGCGAGTTTTTATAGGAAATTCAATTCTCTACAACTTTGCAGAAGAAAGTTTTTCCAAATTCAAAACAGAAGTTGATCGAAATTCACAAACGGGCAATTTTACAGTCAATAATAAATTTTCGGTCAAGAATTGTGTCCACCAACACACAAAACATGTGTTAATCATTTAATGCAACAAAAATATACTTCCTCCTCATATACTCATATATCCCACATTCATTGTAAAAATACCACCATCAATATATTATTAAAATAATATATTTAAATGAATTATTTTATCAGAAAAAGATAAAATATTAATTTTCAACAATTGTCACATTAAAAATTTTCTCCATCTATATCCACATAAAATCACTATTTTTCTCATCATATAAATCAATAATTAATTATACACAAATAATATTACAGAACCACAGTACTGGCAACCAGGCCGTTCCCAGGAAAGAGGGGGCTTTCCAATAAGAATCTCTCCTTACTGGCGCGCAATTAGATGACCAAACCTCTCCTTAGACAGAACTTTCTAGACATTACTAATAATGTTATCTAATAATATTATTCAGATAATATGAATTATTGCTCTGATAATAGAAAATACTGTGTAGTGACAATTATTAAAACAACAGTAATATAAAATATCAACGCAGCAATTATTGAATCAATAAAATATAATATTGAACAGTAATTACTGTAACAATTATTGAGTAGTGCCTTCTTGCGTAAGAATCAATAATTGGTGCAATACCGTGTGCTACTGTGCAACAACGCGTATTACTGTGTTTTAACCACCGGGTATTCCAACAGTATTAACGGTAACAACTATGCCGTTATTTATAAACAACTTATTTTTGTCGTTTTCTTCATCCAATCGCTTTCCGTTATGGGGCCCACAAAAGACTGCGCCGTCGTACGAATATTCTCCGACATTAAGAATATTCCACGACCAAGCGAATATTCCCCGACAACAATGAATATTTTATAACCACTTGCTTATTTAAAATATTTGCGCATTTTACCCATAACTGACCACATTAATCAAATCAACCCTTACTATTTCAGAATAATAAATAGAGGAAATTAAATTTCATTTATTAATAATTTGGGGTCTTACAGTATTGTTAGAACAGGTGCTGAAATGAGTCTCCTCTTGAGTTCTTGAAAACTCTTCTCACATTCTTCGCTCCAACCGAACTTTGTATCTTTCTGAGTCAGCTGAGTTAGTGGAGTAGCAATTCGAGAAAATCCTTTCACGAATCTCCGATAATAACCAGCTAAACCAAGAAAGCTACGTACTTCGGTCACTGATTTAGGTTGCTCCCAGCTTTGAATAGCTTCAATCTTTACCGGGTCAACCGATATTCCACGACTTGATACTACGTGCCCAAGGAATGCTACCTCCTCCAGCTAGAACTCACATTTCTTCAACTTGGCATAAAGCTTGTATTCACGAAGCTTTTAGAGTACCAGCCTCAAGTGTTGCTCACGATCTTCACGACTTTTGGAATAAATAAGGATGTCATCAATAAAGACGACCACAAAGTGATCCAAATATTCCTTAAATACCCGGTTCATCATATCCATGAAGGCAGCAGGAGCATTAGTCAATCCAAAGGACATGACTAGGAATTCATAATGCCCGTACCGAGTTCTGAAAGCCGTTTTTGGAATATCCTCAGTTCTAACCTTCAGCTGATGATATCCAGAACAAAGATCGATCTTTGAAAAGAATTGTGCTCCTTGCAACTGGTCAAACAGGTCATCAATACGTGGCAATGGGTACCTATTTTTGATGGTGACATGATTCAACTCCCGATAATCAATACAAAGTCGCATACTTCCATCTTTCTTCTTCACGAATAGAACAGGAGCACCCCAAGGAGAAGTACTAGGACGAATAAAGCCAATGTCTAATAATTCCTGCAGTTGGATCTTTAACTCCTGAAGTTCAATAGGAGCCATTCGATAAGGGGCTTTGGAAATGGGTTTTGTACCGGGTTCAAGGTCGATACAAAATTCAATTTCACGCTCTGGGGGTAGGCCAGGAAGTTCTTCATGGAATACGTCAGGGAATTTATTAACAATAGAAATATCATTCAAAACTGACGTATTTTTGTTTAGATCCGTGACATGAGCTAAGAAAGCTTGACATCCATTTTTCAATAAACGAATAGCTTTATGGCTTGAGATGACAGCGATTGATTTTAATGGTTTGATTGCTTGAATTCGCATAATAGGTCGACTAGAAATATGAAAGCTAACAACCTTACGAAAACAATCAATTTTTGCATGATGAGTAGTTAACCAATCAATCCCTAGAATCACGTCAAATGCAAGTATTTTTAATGAAATAAGATCGACAGGTAATGTGTGGGTACCAACTTGAACCAAACAAGACTTATAAATCGTGGATGTAATGAATGTTTCCCCCAATGGAGTTTCAACAGAAAAGTCAAAGTCTAATTTCTCCGGAGTCAAATTTAATCAATGAGCGCAAGTAGGAGAAATAAAAGAATGGGTAGAACCGGTATCAAATAAAGTATAGACTTCGTTAGAGTTTATGATAAGCTTATCCGTGATGACCTCATTCGGGTTCCTTGCTTTTTGGGAGGTCACAACAAACGCTCTGCCTTACACTACCAGTTTTGACTTTTCTGGGACGGCCTTTGGTGTCTCCATCTTGGCTAAACTTATTTTTGGTAAATGACAAAATCGAGCTAAATGACATTCTCTTTCATAATTATAACATGTTTTAGACGGCATCGCGCAGTTTGGACTGATGTGCCCCTCCCCTCCGCATTTGAAACATATGATAGGTGGTCGTTCTCATTCCTTAACAACGGGTCCTGGTGCTGACGTCTTTCCATCATTGTTGAATCTCCTCTTCTTGAAATGACCATTCTTATTGTTTTGGCCCTGATTACCACCGAAGTGGTTACCATTTCTGGCCTGTTGATTCCCTCCACGCTTGTTGTCACCGCTTCGATGACTGCTCTCACTGGTATTATCATTTTATCGACTGCTCTCTTTTGTTTGCGTTGACTCGTTATCGCGCTCCATTAACTGAGCCCTATTCACAACATCTGAATACAAACACAGTTTATGAGAAATAAGATGTTGACGTATCTCAGGTTTCAAAACTCGCAAAAACATTCGCGTCAATCGCTCTTCATTATCCACCAAGTGGGACGCAAACCGGGACAACTCAGCAAATTTAGCCTCATATTATGACACGGTCATATTATTCTGCTCCAATTTGATGAACTCCACCTCCTTCATGTGACGAACACTTTCGGGAAAGTATTTATCATTGAACAGCTCTTGGAACTTCTCCCAAGACATCTTCAGTGCGGCAGGTTGAGTACGCTTAATCGATTCCCACCAGTAATCTGCCTCTCCTCGCAACATAAAGGCGGCAAAAGGAACCTTTTGCTCCTCGGAGCATCCCAAGACATCAAATATCTTGGTGATCTGCTTTATCCATGTTTCCGCTATTAGTGGTTTTGGCTCTCCCTTAAACTCCGATGGTCCCAGCTCCTTGAACTGTTTAGGGGTGACCGTCCGAGAGTTTTCAGTATTTCCACCTATATTTTGAACAGGAGCCGCTCTCGCCTGCTGTTGTATGAACTGCATAAAGCTTCTGAACATTCCATCATTCATCATTTGGTTAGTATTGTTGTTTGCATGAGGATTGTCGCCTTCCTGATGCACATTATCCCGATTATTGATATGTGGTGAATCCACAGTCGCTTGTGCTCCATTGCTATTCTCAACATTCTCGGATGCCATTTTTAGATACTGCCACAAAATAAAAGTTAATTGATATGTCATATATTATCCTTATATTATGACCGATCAATTAAATACCATGCAAATAAACTTAGGTAGGTCATACTAGCGAAGGAATTCCCCGTCTCTCCCCTCTTAGTTCTATTTTCACATCTTAGCCAGGGATCATATCCCTAAGCTTTGATACCAACTGTGATGCCCCCAAAATTAGGTACACATCACCCATCTTGGGTCGTCAGATACATGGTACATAATTCAAATACAACTTAATAATACAACTGTCGTGTACAATATGACAAAACATAAACTATGAGTTTGAATACAAATAGTGTCTACTAGAGAGTATCCATACTCAAAAGGAGTCCTCATTACATTTATTAACACAATATTACATAGAATAGTGAGGACTACTAAATAATACTATCATTCGGTCCATCACTCCGTTCCCCGACTTGTCCCAGCTACGTTCTCATTTCCTAAAGAGAACAGTGAAAGAAAGGGTGAGCTCAACTAGCCAGTAAGAAATATTATGACTAAGATAATGCAAAATAAATTATCATTAGCCTTCAACAATGTTAAACTGATAAAATATAATAGACATCAAGTTTAACTGCAGCGGAACAAGCAATCCATTAAAAGAGTCAAGTAGAAAATAAACTCTACTATCTTTTATGATTTAAAAGGTTTTTCAACACTGTTATCGCTGGGACTCAACTTAATAAAATAATCCACATCATCGAATCACCCCTGCACTACGGCCAATGATATTCGTGTATTCATTAATGGTCATGATCATGCCAACAACTGTCCATCAATGCACTACGGGCCAATGAGGACTTTTACCACATCATTTGTAACATTACGGTCATGATTATACCGAATAATCCCTGGTCATAATCATACCAAGTCCATCTACGCACTACAGGCCACAGATGACTTTCAACATTTTATAAACATGAGGATGATGACAATGATATAAGAATTCAATAAAACAAGTTCAAGAATTAATTTATCCAAGAATTAACAACGTCCAAATTGTCAACATGATACTGCTTTATGGAGTAAAATTCAAGAATGCTTAGAAGAATATTTTCATGAAAAGATACTGGATGAACTGCAATTATCAAGGATATTCCACTAATTTCATGGAGTATAGAAGTTAAAACTTAACCAACTGAGTATAATAAAGAATGGAATAACAAAAGAAATCACCCAGCATGCGATAGACCGCACAGACAGGTTATTCCAACAGAATAATAAATAATGGAACCAGGTCCGGCGTAAACGCATAGACAGGATATTCCGACAGAATAATAAATAATAGAACCAGGTCCAGCATAAACGCACAGACGGGATATTCCAACAGAATAATAACAAGACGGAACCAGGTCCGGTGTAAAACACACAGACAGGATGTTCCAACAGAATAATAATAAAAACGGAACCAGGTCCGGTGTAAAATACGTAGACAGGATATTCCAACAGAATAACAGGAGAATGTCACCAAGTATAGGGTAGACCGCGTATACAGGTTATTCCAACAGAATAATAAAAAATGAAATAACAACAGTTCTCTTCATGAATAAGAAAGAATAACACCCTTACCATTTTAAAGAAGAACTGAAATAAGGAAGTAGTTAAGTAGCAGAATACTTTTCTTTTCTCTCTCTATAGTTTCTCTCTATGGTTTCTCTCTCTAGAGTTCAGTGAATTCGTAAGAAATAATGAAGGAATGAGCTGCTATTTATAGAAAAATAGAATGCATAGTAACTAATCCATGAACGGTCCAGATTGATTACTTTAATCTGACGGTCCATATTTAAAGAAAAATCTTTTAAATAAAATATAATATATTCTATTTATAGAATAACTTTAATAAAGTATTCTATTTTATATAAAAAGATGTTTCTATTTTATTACGTTAATAATACGAATAAAACAAAACGTCATTATCGCTAAATAATTCATATTATTAACTGACAATAATTGAATCAAACTGAGTGACTTCTCACATAAGCATTAATAATAATCAATACCGTGTGCTACTATGCAACCATACGTATTACTGTACTTTTACTACCGAGTAGTTCAACAGTATCAATGGTAAGACTTCCGCCGTTATTTTTAATAAAATATTTTTGTCGTTTTCTCAATCCGACAATAATTCCGTTGTGGGATCCACCAATGATTGTGCCGTTGTACGAATATTCCCTGTTAAAACGAATATTCCCCGACCAATCGAATATTATATAACAACTTGCGTACTTTGCAAAATTTATAAATTTTACCCACAACTATAACATTATATCAAATTAACTCCATAATATTCAAAAATGATATTTATAAAAAATTCATTTTTATTTATAAAAGTTGGGGTCTTACATTTATGATGCATGCTCTCTCCATATCTTCCAATGTCTGGATTGTTCGTTCGCTTTGGCTATCTGTTTGTGGATGATAAGCCGTACTCATTCTCAACTGTGTTCCCATACATTCTTGTAGTCTCTTCCAAAAGTTTAACATGAATCGCGAATCTCTATCTGACACAATTGACACTGGCACTCCATGTCTCGAGACGATCTCTTTAACGTACAACCTTGCCAACTGATCAAGGTTGAACCTAATCTTTATTGGCAAAAAGTGTGCTGATTTTGTCAGTCTGTCCCCTATCACCCAAATCGCATCGCATCCTCTCTGAGTATTTGGAAGTCCCACCGCAAAATCCATTGTGATGTGTTCCCACTTCCATTCCGATATTTCCAACGGTTGAAGTAATCCGCTTGGTCTTTTATGCTCGGCCTTGACTCTTTGACATGTCAAATATTTTGTGACACATTCTGCGACCTCTCTTTTCATGTTTGGCCACCAAAAATGACGTCGTAAATCTTGATACATCTTTGTACTTCCTGGATGAATCAAATATCTTGAGTTATGAGCTTCGGTCAAGATTTCTTCTTTAATCTCTGGTACTGCTGGAACCAAAATTCTTCCCTCGAACCTTAGTAGTCCTTCGGTATTGATCTTGTATTTCACATCACCACTCTCCACCAGCTTATCTTTGATCTTACCACATTATTTATCTTGTAGTTGAGCATTCTTAATCTTGTCCACCAAAGTTGGAATAGTTTCTATTTGGAATAGTCGTTCATCGAATTCCTTTGGAAATTTTATTTCCAACTATAGTTTTGTCATTGCTGAAATAAGTTCCTCCTGAGTGGTTATCAACATCAACTTTTCCTGACCTTTCCTACTCAAAGCATATGCAACCACATTCGCTTTGCCTGTGTGATAAAAGATCTCACAATCGTAATCTTTTATCAATTCCATCCATCTTCTTTGACGCATGTTCAGGTATTTTTGAGTGAAAATATACTTCAGACTCTTATGGTCCGTGTAGATCTCACATTTCTCTCCATAGAGATAGTGTCGCCATATCTTCAAAACAAATACTACTGCAGCTAATTCCAAATTATGAGTGGGATACCCTTTCTCATAGTCCTTCAGTTGTCTTGATGCATATGCAATAACTTTGCCGTTCTGCGTAAGAACACAACCCAATCCTTTATGTGAGGCATCACTATACACTACAAAGTTTCCTGTATTATCTGGTAATGACAACACAGGTGCCACACTCAACTTCTTCTTCAAGTCTTGAAAACTTTCTTCACACTTCTCCGTCCACACAAATTTTACAGCTTTCCTTGTCAAATTTGTTAACGGAGTGGCTATCTTGGAAAAATCTTGAATAAATAGTCTATAATAACCGGCTAGCCCCAAGAAACTCCTCACCTCCGAAGGTGTTCTTGGTTGTTCCCAATTGATTACGGCTTCCACTTTTGATGGATCCACTAAAATCCCATCTTTGTCAATCACATGTCTAAGAAATTGTACACAATCTAGCCAAAATTCACACTTAGAGAATTTCGTATACAACTTTTCCTTTCTTAGTGTCTCCAACGTCAAACATAAATGTTCCACGTGTTCTTCTTGAGTTTTGGAATACACCAGAATGTCGTCGATAAATACCACCACACACTTGTCTTAGAATGGTTTAAACACCATGTTCATCAAATCCATGAATGCAGTAGGGGCATTGGTCAAACCAAAAGGCATCACCAGAAACTCGTAATATCCATGCCGAGTTCTGAATGTCGTTCTAGGTATATCCTCCTTCCTTACCTTCAATTGGTGATGCCCACTTCTTAAATCTATTTTCGAGAAGTATTTAGCACCCTTCAACTGATAAAACAAGTTACCTATTCTTAGCAGCAGATATTTATTCTTAATAGTGACTTTGTTTAATTCCCTATAATCAATGCAAAGACGCATTGACCCATCCTTCTTCTTCATGAATAATAGCGACGCTCCCCACGGTGATATACTTGGTTAAATATACTTCTTGTCTAACAGCTCCTGCAGTTGTACCATCAGTTCCTTCATCTCTACCGGAGCCATTCTGTACGGGACCTTCGATATTGGTGCTATTCCTGACGCTAAATCGATCACGAACTCAATCTCTCTGTCAGGCAAAAGTCCTGGCAAACCTTCCGAAAACACATATACAAATTCCCTAACCACTGGTATCTCTTCCAGTTTCACACCCTTCTTCTGAGTATCGACTATGTAACCTAAATAACCCACACATCCTTGACTCAACAACTTTTTGGCCTACATAATCGTCAGACATCTCATTTGTTTAGGCGATTTGCTACCATAGAAAACTACCTTTGACGGAGTCATAAGGTTTACACATTTCTTTTGGCAATTAATTATCGCTCCATAATTGAACAGCCAATCCATTCCCAAAATAACATCAAACTCTCTAAGTCTAATCGAAATTAAATCTACCATCATGATATTCCCCTTAATATTCACCCTACAGTTCTTGTATACGAACCTAACAGGAATTACTTCCTTTGCAATTTCTATGTTTAAAGGAAAATTTAATTCTTCACTAGGCAATCCTTAACTCTTAGCAAATTCATCGGATATAAACGAGCAAGTAGCACCCGAATCAAATAATACATAAGAATTAATACCATTGATTGGGATAATACCTGACACCACATCTTTTGATTGCATAACATCTTGCACAGTCATGTTGAAGGTTCTGGATGTGGGTTTGTTTGATGTCGTTGGTCCAGCAATGGCCCATGTACCTCCACTACTACCTCCCTTGCTTTCTGTTGTCTCTCCACCCTTCTTCTTAGGGCACTCACGAGCAAAGTGATCCTTCGACCCGCACGTGAAGTACACGTTCTTCTTGGGTTGATTGCAATTTGGGGCGATGTGACCCTCCTGGTCACAACTAAAGCATACTCATTTCCTTAGTAAACATACACCCTTGTGAAACTTTCTGAATGTGGCACATGCTTTGAATTTATTATTCTACTGGTTACCCTGCTGACTTCCAACACTCACATTTTCATTCCATTTCCTCTTCAGATTATTGTTGTCATTTCCACTACCACCACCTCCATTCTTAATTTCCACTTCATTCTTCTTCTTTTTATATTCTTGATTAAACTTTGTTACCGCCTCGCCTCCATTTTCAGTGAGAATTACTTTCTCCAGTACCGCTGCAAATGTCTTCAGATGGAATAAGGAGACCCTACTGTACAACTAGGATTTCAGTCCCTGCTCAAATCTCTTAGCCTTGCGTTCATCTGTGCTGACTTGATATGGCGCAAACCTCGCTAACTCGTTGAATTTTGCGGCATACTTCGATACCGTCATCGATCCCTGCTTCAGTTCTAAAAACTGCACCTCCAGCTGACTCTTCGAACTCATTGGGAAATAAGTATCGAAGAATATCTCCATAAACCTATCCCAAGTCATAACCCCTTGACCTCCTCGAGTTTTGTTGGCCTGCCACCAATAACTAGCCTCTACTTTCAAAATGAATTTTGCAAAAGCAGTCTTCTGATCCTCCCCTACTCTCGCAATATTGAATACTTTCTCTACCTCCATGATCTAGGTCTGTGCCTCAACTTGATTCATGGACCCATAGAATTCTGGTGGTCCAATCGCCTTAAAGTTCTTAAACGTTGCAGCTTGATTATGCGGTTGATTCTGCAGTGTACCCGTCAGTAACGTCACTAGCTGCTGAACTGGGTTAACATCAACATTGTTGTTATTGTTAGTTCTCTCGGTGGTTCTCTATCGTGGTTGACATCTTGGAGGCATTTTCTGTTAAAATGCACTAATTAGATTATTACTCAACTCCTTTAAGTATTTTCTACTTAACTTGCACCCCATAAAAGAAATCATCATATAAGACATAACACTTTGAATAAAATAAAATAATAACTTTTATTCATTCATAGTCTTTTTGAAAAACATAAGAATAATAACATCACTGCTATTTACATTACTTTCCCGAACCACAAAAGTTGCAGGACAACATCATCATCATATCCCATAGGTTACATAACACTTGGGATTTACATATTATTTAATATTTTATTAATCGCATAACAGGTACATTCCCTACGATGTTCTACTAAGATACTGCGTAGCCTTACGATGCTCTTCCTCCATAATCCGGAACATTGTTCTGTGATCTAATATGAATGATGGCAGCGTCGCGAACTGAATCGGATAACCCATGACCCGATCTTGAGCTCGATTAATCACAGTGTTGAATACATTATTCATCTCCTCCATCTTCATCCTCTTTACTTGCGTGTCTCTCATTGCTAACCCGACTCGTTGAAAAGCTTCCTCATATGTGTCTTTGGCTCTTGCCCTCTTAGTAGATTCTTCTTTCAGCTTGTTCTACAGTTCTGCGATCTCCTCGATCAGTTGTTCATTCTCTCCTTCAGTGTGGACTAGCTTCTCTTCGACATTAGTTAGACGGTCATCATGATCCTGGATATCATCGTCCTTCTGTGCCATTGAGGTCTGTTGTTTAGCTATTATCTCTTCCAACTCCTCGACGGTATCCTGAAGTTCCACATTGCGGTCGTAGACTTCATCGTACATACGAGCAGCTATCGAGTTCAGTGGAATCTCTTCCTCCTTATCCTCAACATCCTCATTCGACTGTGGTAGCTCAACAGGATCCTCCTCATCCGTTTTTACATCATCATCCTCATCTGCAACCACTGTGACCAACGGGGCTGACTCCCGTGGAAGTAGTTGTTCCCAAACCACCTGAATGTCACGAGACTCCTCCTCTCTAGGCATCTAAGGTCCTTCCTCCCTTGCCTGACTGGATTCTCCGACATTAGTCATCCTGAGAACAAAATTTTAAGTTTTAATTATTAATCATTTCTACTCGACACTCACGAGTACATAAGTTATAAACACATAAGCACATAAGTGTTTTATTACTTCTTCCTTAAAACTCGATAAGAGTTTATCACCACTATCTTTTCAAAGGTTACTTCCTAAGATTTTTTCCCTCACCTAAGGTTCATAACCTAAAGCTTTGGTACCAACTTATGACACCCCCAAATTCGGGTACTTCATTCCCACAAGATTTGGTGTTCACTTGATAAAAACATTCATATCTAACTACCCAATCATAATAAAATTTAATAATAAACTTTCCCATTAAAGGATTACATTAATAAAAATCTTCCAAGTTATCTAACCTTTAAATACAAATATTCAAATGCAGAAAATTAAATAACTTCATTACAATAATTAAATTATAGTCTGATAATAAAATATCAACATGTTACAAGTCTTCAATACTTGTTTATCTTTCCTTTTCCTTTATTGGTGCTAGGTACATCGACCTTCTCAACTTTAGCTGTAATGTTTTATATAAGCAAGAGTGAGCAAACAAGGCTCACTTGAAATAACAATAAATAAAACTTTACAGCAACTGCCATATAATAGGCTCAATAGAACGAAACAATATGCTCTATTAATGATAATCAAAATTTGAATCATATATCTGAGGGTCATAAGACCACGAACTATGTCTATAGTTATAAGTAATCTTTCAACTTAAACTTTAACAGTCATAAGACTATAGGGACTCCTCGTACTTAGGGGATCAGCCCTTCGTACAATGTACTGTGCACAAATATTTCAACGCTATGCGTAAGTTATCCCCTAATAAAAGTGTTGTTCATCTCAACATTTAGAATACAAGTCCGCACCAAAGTAAGTTTAGTTTGGATACGTTTCAAGGTAATTTGGAATTCAACGGACATCAACTAAGGATTAGTTGAATAAAAATTAGTAACGTTATGCTATGGAATAATCATAACTGAATCGACATTGTAAATTAAGGTCATGCTTTAGGAATAATCTAATAGCACAAATATTGAATAATATAACATATCTTGCTTGAACAACATTAAGCTAAGGTAAAAATCTTATTTAGAATTGAGTATTGAGCATGCATACCAAATAGTAAATTGAACGATAAACTTACTTAACGAAACAAGTTAAAAAACAAGAATAACTTGCTTAATATAATCGAGATAGGATAAGTAAACTTGCACAATGTAACAATAACACTAGCTCAATGAAAGTATAAGGTTAGAAAACCTGCATCATTCTAAACAAACTAGATACAAGAAACTTGCTCAATATAAGAATAAGGTTTAGGAAACTTGCGTAATTGTAATTGAGATAGGGTAAGTAAACTTGCACAATAATAACAAGGTAGAGTAAAAAACTTGCCTTGAGTTTAAGCTAAATCGTAACAACTCGAATCACAATACCATATATATATATATATATATATATATATATATATATATATATATATATATATATATATATATATATGTCATCATGATACAATTAGTCACTACCAACATTATATATATAAATAAGTATATACATCATGTAAGGTTTGATTTTTAATCACGTAATCAAATTACATTAATAATAAAACTAGTAGCATATTAAAAATATGCTCATTCTTAGCATAGAAATACTGAAATAATATCTTAACAGTCTTTCTATTAAATCATAACAACTTTTTTAGACTTTGTGTAATTAAAACACACTGTATGACTATCCTGCTAACTCGCGCTGCGGCACCACAGTTTACACTGTAGGCCGATGCTGGCGCTGCTGTGCGAGGAACAAGCCAATGCTTGGTGCTGCGGTGTGCCGCTGGTGCTGCGGTGCGAGAATTGTACTACTGGGCCGCGCTGCGGCGCCAAACTACAGTCCCAGGCAACAACATAAACAAAGCCAATTTGGCCTACAAGCTACTTTCTAACAACCAATTTAACATGTAATACATACAGAGACTTCACATAAACATAATTTAAAGACTCTTAACATGATTTTACCCATATAACAACATAAACATTGAATTTAAAAAATCTAATTTAATTGTTTTTAATAAAACTTAACTTTTTGACATTTTCAGTGAAAATCATCACTATGATTTTATTTTTCAACCAAGAAAGTTAATTCAAAATATCTTTTTTTTATGTTTATTCATCTTCTTTCAAAATCAATAGTCAATATATTATACAAAGAATTAAACCTCAATTTTACTCTAAACCAAGTCATATTCATATATTTTTATACCAATCAACTGTAATATGGTTTTCTTCACAAATAATTACATAACATGAATTAATTCATCTATAAACTTATGAAACAACTTTGTAACAACCAATTTATCATATGAAACTATATATAACAAATAATTCAACCTCTACAAAGATTTTACAGATAATTTTGGAAGAGAATACAACTATAACTTTTGAAAAATAAAAGAGTTAAAATGATACTTTAGTTTTAGAAGATGATGGCTAATATTTGATTATCAAGCTTTCTTTTTCCCCAATTCTTTTTTCAATTTCTCTAGACTTCTCTCACTTCTCTCTAAATTTTCTCTGTAAATATCTTCTTCCTTAAAACTCGATAAGAGTTTATCACCACTATATTTTCAAAGGTTACTTCCTAAGATTTTTTTCCTCACCTAAGGTTCATAACCTAAAGCTTTGATACCAACTTATGACACCCCCAAATTCGGGTACTTCATTCCCACAAAATTTGGTGTTCACTTGATAAAAACATTCATATCTAACTACCCAGTCATAATAAAATTTAATAATAAACTTTCCCATTAAAGGATTACATTAATAAAAATCTTCCAAGTTATCTAACCTTTAAATACAAATATTCAAATGCAGAAAATTAAATAACTTCATTACAATAATTAAATTATAGTCTGATAATAAAATATCAACATGTTACAAATCTTCAATACTTGTTCATCTTTCCTTTTCCTTTATTGGTGCTAGGTACATCGACCTTCTCAACTTTAGCTGTAATGTTTTATATAAGCAAGAGTGAGCAAACAAGGCTCACTTGAAATAACAATAAATAAAACTTTACAGCAACTGCCATATAATAGGCTCAATAGAACGAAACAATATGCTCTATTAATGATAATCAAAATTTGAATCATATATCTGAGGGTCATAAGACCACGAACTATGTCTATAGTTATAAGTAATCTTTCAACTTAAACTTTAACAGTCATAAGACTATAGGGACTCCTCGTACTTAGGGGATTAGCCCTTCGTACAATGTACTGTGCACAAATATTTCAACGCTATGCGTAAGTTATCCCCTAATAAAAGTGTTGTTCATCTCAACATTTAGAATACAAGTCCGCACCAAAGTAAGTTTAGTTTGGATACGTTTCAAGGTAATTTGGAATTCAACGGACATCAACTAAGGATTAGTTGAATAAAAATTAGTAACGTTATGCTATGGAATAATCATAACTGAATCGACATTGTAAATTAAGGTCATGCTTTAGGAATAATCTAATAGCACAAATATTGAATAATATAACATATCTTGCTTGAACAACATTAAGCTAAGGTAAAAATCTTATTTAGAATTGAGTATTGAGCATGCATACCAAATAGTAAATTGAACGATAAACTTACTTAACGAAACAAGTTAAAAAACAAGAATAACTTGCTTAATATAATCGAGATAGGATAAGTAAACTTGCACAATGTAACAATAACACTAGCTCAATGAAAGTATAAGGTTAGAAAACCTGCATCATTCTAAACAAACTAGATACAAGAAACTTGCTCAATATAAGAATAAGGTTTAGGAAACTTGCGTAATTGTAATTGAGATAGGGTAAGTAAACTTGCACAATAATAACAAGGTAGAGTAAAAAACTTGCCTTGAGTTTAAGCTAAATCGTAACAACTCGAATCACAATACCATATATATATATATATATGTCATCATGATACAATTAGTCACTACCAACATTATATATATAAATAAGTATATACATCATGTAAGGTTTGATTTTTAATCACGTAATCAAATTACATTAATAATAAAACTAGTAGCATATTAAAAATATGCTCATTCTTAGCATAGAAATACTGAAATAATATCTTAACAGTCTTTCTATTAAATCATAACAACTTTTTTAGACTTTGTGTAATTAAAACACACTGTATGACTATCCTGCTAACTCGCGCTGCGGCACCACAGTTTACACTGTAGGCCGATGCTGGCGCTGCTGTGCGAGGAACAAGCCAATGCTTGGTGCTGCGGTGTGCCGCTGGTGCTGCGGTGCGAGAATTGTACTACTGGGCCGCGCTGCGGCGCCAAACTACAGTCCCAGGCAACAACATAAACAAAGCCAATTTGGCCTACAAGCTACTTTCTAACAACCAATTTAACATGTAATACATACAGAGACTTCACATAAACATAATTTAAAGACTCTTAACATGATTTTACCCATATAACAACATAAACATTGAATTTAAAAAATCTAATTTAATTGTTTTTAATAAAACTTAACTTTTTGACATTTTCAGTGAAAATCATCACTATGATTTTATTTTTCAACCAAGAAAGTTAATTCAAAATATCTTTTTTTTATGTTTATTCATCTTCTTTCAAAATCAATAGTCAATATATTATACAAAGAATTAAACCTCAATTTTACTCTAAACCAAGTCATATTCATATATTTTTATACCAATCAACTGTAATATGGTTTTCTTCACAAATAATTACATAACATGAATTAATTCATCTATAAACTTATGAAACAACTTTGTAACAACCAATTTATCATATGAAACTATATATAACAAATAATTCAACCTCTACAAAGATTTTACAGATAATTTTGGAAGAGAATACAACTATAACTTTTGAAAAATAAAAGAGTTAAAATGATACTTTAGTTTTAGAAGATGATGGCTAATATTTGATTATCAAGCTTTCTTTTTCCCCAATTCTTTTTTCAATTTCTCTAGACTTCTCTCACTTCTCTCTAAATTTTCTCTGTAAATATCTTCTTCTCTTCTTCTGAGTTCTTCTTCTCTATTCAAACTTACGTACTAAAATATAACGTATAATAATAATATATGTATTAAGTATATAATATAATTATAACTTTAACTGACATCAATTATATTTTTATTTAAAAATCAAAAGTCATAACGCTTGTTTGGCTAACTAACTTAAAATTTAATCAATTAATCCTTATGTCTTGTTTGGTAAAATACATTTAGATTAAAGACTTATTATGCATTAGGCCTTGCTTGGCAAAACTTAATTAAATTCCTTTAATTTATTTTAATAACTCTTTTATAGTAAGGTTATTTGTCACACTTTTATTTAATTAAATTTTAATAATCAATTTAATTAATTCTAATAACAATTTATTAAATTACTTTAACATATAAATCAATACAACATAATTAAAATTTGTTTTTATAATTATAACTGTATTTAATCAACTAACACATCATTTTAATTACAAATTCAAATTAAAATATCATTATAATAATTTATTTAATCATTATAAACTCTTTAACTTAATTTATAATTTAAATTAAAATATTATCTCATAATAATTAATTCCTCAACTCCTTCATTATTTATTTAACAAATAATTAACCAATCAATTCAAATCAAATTAAATATTTCTTCAACAATAACCACATCCATTAAATATTTATATAATTCAATAAATATTTAAAATTACAATTTAAAAATTCAGGATTCTTACATGGGATTTTTATGAAGTATTTATTATAAATTTGGCTTATTATATGGACCCCAACTTACCCATTTTTCAAAATCGTCGGGATAAAGTTATCTCAGTTTTGTTTATATATATATATATATATTATATATATATATATATATATATGATCACAGGGGGGGTACTATTATATATATATTGTGACGCCCCCAAAATTAGGTATACATCACCCATCTTGAGTCGTCAGATACATAGTACAGAATACAAATACAACTTAATAATACAACTGTCGTGTACAATACGACAAAACATAAACTGTGAGTTTGAATACAAATATTATCTTCTAGAGAGTATTCATACTCAAAATGAGTCCTCATTACATTTATTAACACACCATTACATAGAATAGTGAGGACTACTAACTAATACTATCATTCGGACCATCACTCCGTACCCCGACTTGTCCCAGCTACGTTCTCATTTCCTGAAGAGAACAGTGAAAGAAAGGGTGAGCTCAACTAGCCCAGTAAGAAATATTATGACTAAGATAATGCAGAATAAATTATCATTAGCCTTCAACAATGTTAAACTGATAAAATATAATAGACATCAAGTTTAACTGTAGCGGAACAAGCAATCCATTAAAAGAGTCAAGTAGAAAATAAACTCTACTATCTTTTATGATTTAAAAGATTTTCAACACTGTGATCGCTGAGACTCAGCTTAATAAAATAATCCACATCATCGAATCACCCCTGCACTACGGCCAAGGATATTCGTATATTCATTAATGGTCATGATCATGCCAACAACTGTCCATCAATGCACTACGGGCCAATGAGGACTTTTACCACATCATTTGTAACATTACGGTCATGATTATACCGAATAATCCCTGGTCATAATCATACCAAGTCCATCTATGCACTACAGGCCACAGATGACTTTCAACATTTTATAAACATGAGGATGATGACAATGATATAAGAATTCAATAAAACAAGTTCAAGAATTAATTTATCCAGGAATTAACAACGTCCAAATTGTCAACATGATACTGCATTGTGGAGTAAAATTCAAGAATGCTTAGAAGAATATTTTCTTGAAAAGATACTGGATGAAACGCAACTATCAAGGATATTCCACAAATTTCATGGAGTATAGAAGTCAAAACTTAACCAACTGAGTATAATAAAGAATGGAATAACAAAAGAAATCACCATGCATGCGATAGACCGCACAGACAGGTTATTCCAATCGAATAATAAATAACGGAACCAGGTCCGGCGTAAACGCACAGACAGGATATTCCGACAGAATAATAAATAATGGAACCAGGTCCGGTGTAAAACACACAGACAGGATATTCCAACAGAATAATAATAAAACGGAACCAGGTCCGGTGTAAAACACACAGACAGGATGTTCCAACAGAATAATAAACGGAACCAGGTCCGGTGTAAAACACACAGACAGGATGTTCCAACAGAATAATAAACGGAACCAGGTCCGGTGTAAAACACACAGACAGGATGTTCCAACAGAATAATAGAAGAATGTCACCAAGTATAGGGTAGACCGCGTATACTGGTTATTCCAACAGAATAATAACGAATGGAATAACAGAAGTTCTCTTCATGAATATAAAAGAAATAATATTCCCTACCTTAAAAGAACTGGATATTGGAAAAGTGATGTAGCAGAATACTTTTAGTCTCTCTCTCTCTTATTCTCTCTATACTTTCTCTCTCTATAGCTTGAATGAATTCGTGAAAAATAATGAAGCCCTAGGCCTCTATTTATAGAAAAACTGAGGGTGGCTCTTGGTCTTAACGAAGGGTCAAATGACTCTTGGTCTTAACGAAGGGTCAAATGACTCTTGGTAATATTGAAGGGACAACTACTATTGACGAAAGTAATTACTATTGACCAAGGTAAATACTATTGACGAAGGTAAATACTATTGACCAAGGTAAATACTATTGACCAAGGTAAATACTATTGACGAAGGTAATTACTATTGACCAAGGTAAATACTATTGACCAAGGTAAATACTATTGACGAAGGTAATTACTATTGACGAAGAGACTCTTAGATGATGACATATGGCCCCCCATAAAATAACCAAACTTACCACAACGTCTCAATTATTGATTTAATAATATAACATATTATACAGATGATACTATGACAATAATTTAAGAGATATGATGCAGCAATTACTGTAGCAATAATTGAGTATAGCTGAGTGACTTCTCACGTAAGCATCAATAATCAATACCGTGTGCTACTATGCAACCACGCGTATTACTGTACTTTTACTACCGAGTAGTTCAACAGTTTTAACGATTTTAACGTAACACCTCAGCCGTTATTTTTATAGAAAGATAATTTTGTCGTTTTCTCAATCCGACAATAATTCCGTTGTGGGGTCCACCAATGATTGTGCCGTCGTACGAATATTCCCCGACAAAAAGAATATTCTCCGACCAAACGAATATTTTATAACAACTTGCTTACTTTGCAAAATTTATAAATATTACCCACAACTATAACATTATATCAAATTAACTCCATAATATTCAAAAATGATATTTATAGAAAATTCATCTTTATTTATAAAAATTGGGGTCTTACAACCTCCCCTTCTTATGAAATTTCGCCCTCGAAATTAGGGTACGTACCTGGTATGTCGAAGAGGTAAGGATACCTTGATTTCATTTCTGATTCTAACTCCCAAGTCATTTCCTCAACATCGTGGTTTCTCCACAAAACTTTGACTTGAGGTATAACCTTGGAGCGTAGAATATGTTCCTTCTTATCCAAGATTTGAACAGGAACTTCTTCATACGTCAAATCCTCCGCTATTTCGTCCGGTTCTAACTCAATAATGTGGTTCGGGTCTTCCACATATTTGCGTAACATGGATATGTGGAAAACGTTATGAACACGAGACATACTTGGCGGTAAAGCGAGTCTATAAGCCACAGTTCCTACTCGATCGAGGATTAAAAATGGACCGATGAATCGAGGATTTAGCTTTCCTCTCTTTCCAAATCTCGTAACTCCTTTCCATGGAGCAACACGTAAGAACACATGATCTCCTACATCAAATTCCACGTCCTTTCGATGAAGATCAGCATAACTCTTTTGTCGATCTTGTGAGGTTTTTATACGTTGTCGGATCGTTTGAATCTTTTCTGTAGTCATACGTACCAACTCCGGTCCCAACAACGTTGCTTCGCCCACCTCATCCCAGCATACTGGAGAACGACATTTTCTTCCATACAATGCTTCGAATGGAGCCATGCCAATACTTGCTTGATAACTGTTGTTGTAGGAAAACTCCACCAATGGTAAGAACTTGTCCCAACTTCCTTTGAAGTCAAAGACACAGAGTCTTAATAGATCTTCAAGAGTTTGAATAGTCCTCTCTGATTGTCCGTCCGTCTGAGGATGATATGCTGAACTAAATCGTAACTCCGTGCCCATAGCTTTTTGTAAACTAACCCAAAATCGTGAAGTGAATCTTGGGTCTCGATCAGAAACTATGGATACTGGCATACCATGCAGTCTTACAATCTCGTTTATGTACATACGAGCAAGACGTTCAAGTGTATAAGTTTCTCGTATCGGTAAGAAATGAGCAGACTTGGTCAATCTATCAACAATGACCCAAATCGCATCAATACCTTGAGAAACCCTAGGAAGACCGGTAACGAAATCCATGGTAATGTGCTCCCACTTCCATTCTGGAATTTCAAGTGGTTGCAATGGACCTTTTGGTACTTGATGCTCCGCTTTGACTCGTTGACAAGTTAGACACCTTGAGATAAACAACGCTATCTCTCTCTTCATATTGCTCCACCAAAATGTATGACGAAGATCATGATACATTTTGGTACTTCCAGGATGGATTGCAAACGGTGTGTTGTGCGCCTCCATCATGATTTCATACTTTAAATCAGGGTTGTTAGGAACACAAAGTCTGGAGTTGACTCGAAGTATTCCTTCTTCATCGATTCTTGCTTCCGGCATAGCACCTTCTTGCACTTTCTTCCTCATACGCATCAGCTCCAGGTCTGTAGCTTGAGCAGCTTTAACTTTATCGATTAAAGTCGGTTCTACTCGTATATTCGCCATCATCACATGGGTCCCTGGAGTCTTTAACTCTATCTCCATCCTTTGCAAGTCACACAAAATGGGCCTTTGTGTTGTTAATATTGCACTTGTACTTGCATATGATCTTCTACTCAATGCGTCAGCTACCACGTTCGCTTTTCCAGGATGGTATTGAATGGTATGATCATAATCTTTCAACAGTTCAAGCCAACGTCGTTGTCGCATGTTGAGTTCCTTTTGAGTGAAGAAATATTTGAGGCTTTTATGATCCGTAAAGATCTCCACTTTCTCCCCATACAAGTAATGCCTCCAAATTTTAAGTGCAAAGACAACAGCTGCCAACTCTAGATCATGAGTAGGATAATTCCTCTCATATTCCTTGAGTTGTCTTGATGCATAGGCTATGACTTTTCCATGTTGCATGAGAACGCATCCCAACCCTTTGCTCGAAGCATCACTGTAGATGACAAATCCCTCCGAGCCAGATGGTATTGTTAGAACAGGTGCTGAAATGAGTCTCCTCTTGAGTTCTTGAAAACTCTGCTCACATTCTTCGCTCCAACCGAACTTTGTATCTTTCCGAGTCAGCTGAGTTAATGGAGTAGCGATTCGAGAAAATCCTTCCACGAATCTCCGATAATAACCAGCTAAACCAAGAAAGCTACGTACTTCGGTCACTGATTTAGGTTGCTCCCAGCTTTGAATAGCTTCAATCTTTGCCGGGTCAACCGATATTCCACGACTTGATACTACGTGCCCAAGGAATGCTACCTCCTCCAGCCAGAACTCGCATTTCTTCAACTTGGCATAAAGCTTGTATTCACGAAGCTTTTGGAGTACCAGCCTCAAGTGTTGCTCATGATCTTCACGGCTTTTGGAATAAATAAGGATGTCATCAATAAAGACGACCACAAAGTGATCCAAATATTCCTTGAATACCCGGTTCATCATATCCATGAAGGCAGCAGGAGCATTAGTCAATCCAAAAGACATGACTAAGAATTCATAATGCCCGTACCGAGTTCTAAAAGCCGTCTTTGGAATATCCTCAGTTCTAACCTTCAGCTGATGATATCCAGAACGAAGATCGATCTTTGAAAAGAATTGTGCTCCTTGCAACTGGTCAAACAGGTCATCAATACGTGGCAATGGGTACCTATTTTTGATGGTGACATGATTCAACTCCCGATAATCAATACAAAGTCGCATACTCCCATCTTTCTTCTTCACGAACAGAACAGGAGCACCCCAAGGAGAAGTACTAGGACGAATAAAACCAATGTCTAACAATTCCTGCAGTTGGGTCTTTAACTCCTGAAGTTCAATAGGAGCCATTCGATATGGGGCTTTGGAAATGGGTTTTGTACCGGGTTCAAGGTCGATACAAAATTCAATTTCACGCTCTGGGGGTAGGCCAGGAAGTTCTTCGGGAATACGTCAGGAAATTTATTAACAACAGAAATATCATTCAAAACTGACGTATTTTTGTTTAGATCTGTGACATGAGCTAAGAAAGCTTGACATCCGTTTTTCAATAAACGAATAGCTTTATGGCTTGAGATGACAGCGATTGATTTTAATGGTTTGGTTGCTTGAATTCGCATAATAGGTCGATTAGGAATATGAAAGCTAACAACCTTACGAAAACAATCAATTTTTGCATAATGAGTAGTTAACCAATCAATCCCTAGAATCACGTCAAATGCAAGTATTTTTAATGAAATCAGATCGATAGGTAATGTGTGGGTACCAACTTGAACCAAACAAGACTTATAAACAGTGGAGGTAATGAAGGTTTCTCCCAACGGAGTTTCCACAGATAAGTCAAAGTCTAATTTCTCCGGAATCAAATTTAATCGATGAGCGCAAGTAGGAGAAATAAAAGAATGGGTTGAACCGGTATCAAATAAAGTATAAACTTCTTTAGAGTTTATGATAAGCTTACCCGTGATGACCTCATTCGGGTTCCTTGCTCTCTGGGAGTTCACAACAAACGCTCTCCCTTGCACAACCGGTTTTGACTTTTCTGGGACGGCTTTTGGTGCCTCCATCCTAGCTGAATTTGTCTTCGGTAAACGACAAAATCGGGCTAAATGACCTTCTCTTCCACAATTATAACATGCTTTGGACGGCATCGCGCAGTTTGGACTGATGTGCCCCTCCCCTCCGCATTTGAAACATATGATAGGTGGTCGTTCTCCTTCCTTAACGACAGGTGCTGGTGCTGACGTCTTTCCATCATTGTTGAATCTCCTCTTCTTGAAATGTCCATTCTTATTGTTTTGGCCCTGATTACCACCGAAGTGGTTACCATTTCTGGCCTGTTGATTCCCTCCACGCTTGTTGTCACCGCTTCGATGACTGCTCTCACTGGTATTATCATTTTGCCGGCTGCTCTCTTTTGGTTGCGTTGTCTCGTTATCGCGCTCCACCAACTGAGCCCTATTTACAACATCTGAATACAAACACAGTTTATGAGAAACAAGATGTTGACGTATCTCCGGCTTCAAACCTCTTAAAAACATCCGCGTCATTCTTTCTTCATTATCCACCAGGTGGGACGCAAACCGGGATAACTCCGCAAATTTTGCCTCGTACTGCGACACGGTCATATTATTCTGCTCCAATTTGATGAACTCCACCTCCTTCATGTGACGAATACTCTCGGGAAAGTATTTGTCGTTAAACAGCTCTTGGAACTTCTCCCAAGACATCTTCAGTGCGGCAGGTTGAGTACGCTTTATCGATTCCCACCAGTAATCTGCCTCTCCTCGCAACATAAAGGCGGCAAAGGGAACCTTTTGCTCCTCGGAGCAACCCAAGACATCAAATATCTTGGTGATCTGCTTTATCCATGTTTCAGCTACAAGTGGTTTGGGTTCTCCCTTAAACTCCGGTGGTCCCAGCTCCTTAAACTGTTTAGCGGTGACCGCCTGAGAGTTTCCAGTATTTCCACCTACGTTGTGGACAGGAGCCGCTTTCACCTGTTGTTGCATGAATTGCATAAAGCCTCTGAACATTTGATCATTCATCATTTGGTCAGTGTTGTTGTTTGCATGAGGATTGACACCTTCCTGATGCACATTATCCTGATTATTGATATGTGGTGAATCAACAGTCGTCTGTGCTCCATTGCTATTCTCAACATTCTCAGATGCCATTTTCAGATACTGCCACAAAATAAAAATTAATTGATATGTCATATATTATCCTTATATTATGACCGACCAATTAAATACCATGCAAATAAACTTAGGTATGTCATACTAGCGAAGGAATTCCCCGTCTCTCCCCTCCTAGTTCTATTCTCACATCTTAGCCAGGGATCATATCCCTAAGCTCTGATACCAACTGTGACGCCCCCAAAATTAGGTATACATCACCCATCTTGGGTCGTCAGATACATAGTACAGAATACAAATACAACTTAATAATACAACTGTCGTGTACAATACGACAAAACATAAACTGTGAGTTTGAATACAAATATTATCTTCTAGAGAGTATTCATACTCAAAAGGAGTCCTCATTACATTTATTAACACACCATTACATAGAATAGTGAGGACTACTAACTAATACTATCATTCGGACCATCACTCCGTACCCCGACTTGTCCCAGCTACGTTCTCATTTCCTGAAGAGAACAGTGAAAGAAAGGGTGAGCTCAACTAGCCCAGTAAGAAATATTATGACTAAGATAATGCAGAATAAATTATCATTAGCCTTCAACAATGTTAAACTGATAAAATATAATAGACATCAAGTTTAACTGTAGCGGAACAAGCAATCCATTAAAAGAGTCAAGTAGAAAATAAACTCTACTATCTTTTATGATTTAAAAGTTTTTCAACACTGTGATCGCTGAGACTCAGCTTAATAAAATAATCCACATCATCGAATCACCCCTGCACTACGGCCAAGGATATTCGTGTATTCATTAATGGTCATGATCATGCCAACAACTGTCCATCAATGCACTACGGGCCAATGAGGACTTTTACCACATCATTTGTAACATTACGGTCATGATTATACCGAATAATCCCTGGTCATAATCATACCAAGTCCATCTATGCACTACAGGCCACAGATGACTTTCAACATTTTATAAACATGAGGATGATGACAATGATATAAGAATTCAATAAAACAAGTTCAAGAATTAATTTATCCAGGAATTAACAACGTCCAAATTGTCAACATGATACTGCATTGTGGAGTAAAATTCAAGAATGCTTAGAAGAATATTTTCTTGAAAAGATACTGGATGAAACGCAACTATCAAGGATATTCCACAAATTTCATGGAGTATAGAAGTCAAAACTTAACCAACTGAGTATAATAAAGAATGGAATAACAAAAGAAATCACCATGCATGCGATAGACCGCACAGACAGGTTATTCCAATAGAATAATAAATAATGGAACCAGGTCCGGCGTAAACGCACAGACAGGATATTCCGACAGAATAATAAATAATGGAACCAGGTCCGGTGTAAAACACACAGACAGGATATTCCAACAGAATAATAATAAAACGGAACCAGGTCCGGTGTAAAACACACAGACAGGATGTTCCAACAGAATAATAAACGGAACCAGGTCCGGTGTAAAACACACAGACAGGATGTTCCAACAGAATAATAAACGGAACCAGGTCCGGTGTAAAACACACAGACAGGATGTTCCAACAGAATAATAGAAGAATGTCACCAAGTATAGGTAGACCGCGTATACTGGTTATTCCAACAGAATAATAACGAATGGAATAACAGAAGTTCTCTTCATGAATATAAAAGAAATAATATCCCTACCTTAAAAGAACTGGATATTGGAAAAGTGATGTAGCAGAATACTTTTATCTCTCTCTCTCTTATTCTCTCTATACTTTCTCTCTCTATAGCTTGAATGAATTCGTGAAAAATAATGAAGCCCTAGGCCTCTATTTATAGAAAAACTGAGGGTGGCTCTTGGTCTTAACGAAGGGTCAAATGACTCTTGGTCTTAACGAAGGGTCAAATGACTCTTGGTAATATTGAAGGGACAACTACTATTGACGAAAGTAATTACTATTGACCAAGGTAAATACTATTGACGAAGGTAAATACTATTGACCAAGGTAAATACTATTGACCAAGGTAAATACTATTGACGAAGGTAATTACTATTGACCAAGGTAAATACTATTGACCAAGGTAAATACTATTGACGAAGGTAATTACTATTGACGAAGAGACTCTTAGATGATGACATATGGCCCCCCATAAAATAACCAAACTTACCACAACGTCTCAATTATTGATTTAATAATATAACATATTATACAGATGATACTATGACAATAATTTAAGAGATATGATGCAGCAATTACTGTAGCAATAATTGAGTATAGCTGAGTGACTTCTCACGTAAGCATCAATAATCAATACCGTGTGCTACTATGCAACCACGCGTATTACTGTACTTTTACTACCGAGTAGTTCAACAGTTTTAACGATTTTAACGTAATACCTCAGCTGTTATTTTTATAGAAAGATAATTTTGTCGTTTTCTCAATCCGACAATAATTCCGTTGTGGGGTCCACCAATGATTGTGCCGTCGTACGAATATTCCCCGACAAAAAGAATATTCTCCGACCAAACGAATATTTTATAACAACTTGCTTACTTTGCAAAATTTATAAATATTACCCACAACTATAACATTATATCAAATTAACTCCATAATATTCAAAAATGATATTTATAGAAAATTCAACTTTATTTATAAAAATTGGGGTCTTACATATATTATATTATATGTTTTGTTTTTTTTATGTAAAATTGAATATATTATATTTTATTTACATAGTACTGCATCTTACTGTATAGTATGTGCATAGTGTTGCATAGTAAAATCAATTTTTTTTAAAACTTCGCCGAAGGATCCGGCACCCGTGATTCCACTGTGCAGTCCGTGATTATTTTCCTAAATAGTATCCTGCCATTCTCCTATAAAAAGGATGCTAATTTTAGAAATGAAAATCACACCAGAATCAGAGAATTCTTCTTCTATAATATTTAGCGTATTTCTTTAGAGTTTAAGGAAGCTTTAAGTGTAGAAAACAATGCAAGTTTTCTTTAAGAATATTTCCGCTATGCCAGTCAGAATTGCTCTCTTTTTAAGGTAATGGGTATTATTTATTTCATATTCGCTTACGATATTATTTTTCGTATTCGCAAGGAATTTTATTTTCGTTCAATATTCGTAAGGAATATTATTTTCGTTCAATATTCGTAAGGAATATTATCTTCGTTCAATATTTGTAAGGAATATTATATTTGTTCAACAGTCATAAGAGATATTATTTTTGTTCAATATTCGTAAGAAATAATATTTTCTTCCATACTCTGTAGTATGTAAGTAAAATTATTTCGTTTTAGATTCCGAATTCAATACTCATTTTGTTAAGTAATGCTTCTATACTCCTTGAAATTAGTAGAGTATCATTGAAATTTGCGCTTCATCTAGTATCGTTTCACAAGAATATTTTTTTGAACATTCTTATTAAATTTTAATCTTTTCATGTCGGGGTACTATTCACGGGATACTATTCACAAAGTACTATTCATGGGGTACTATTCACCCGGGGTACTATTCACGACAAAAATTAATTTTTTTTCTGTCCAAATTATTTTGATACATGAATATGATTCTTGAATTTTACTCCACAAAGTCGTTATCATGTTGATAATTTAGACATTTTTAAACTCTTGATAAATTAAAAATCTTTAATATTTATCCTTGATTTCGTTTGATTAATGTTTATATCATTGTCATCATCCTCATGCTTATATTGTGATGAAAATCATCTTTGGCCCGTAGTGCAAAGATGGACTGTTGATCGGTATGATTATGACTATGTATCGGTATAATCATGACCAGTAATGTTACAAATAATGTGATAAAAGTCCTCACTGGCCCATAGTGCATTAATGGACAGTTGTTGGTATGATCATGAACATGGGTTCACTTCGGTCAAGAGTGCAAAGATGAATTATTGGTTGACATGATCATGACCACTGGTGATACTAACGAATTTTCTTGGCCCGTAGTACATGGATAATTCGTGGATATGATAATAATGAATATCCTTAGTCCGTAGTGCATGGATAATTCATGGATATGATTTTAACGAATATCCTTGGCACATAGTGCATGGATAATTTGATGATGTGGATTATTTATTGGGCTGTGTTACAGCGATAAAATATTGATGATGAACTTTTAAATCATAGAAGATAGTAGATATTATGCTCTACTTGACTCTTCTAATGGATAATTTGTTCTGCTGCAGTGAAACTTGTTGTCTATTGTATTTTATCAGTTTAACACTGTTAAAGGCTAACGATAATTTATTCTACATTATCTTAGTCATAATATTCTGTACTGGGCTAGTTGAGCTCACCCTTTGCTTTCAATGTTCTTTTCAGGAAATGAGAATATGACTGGGAATAGTCGGGGAACGGAGTCAAGGTCTGAGATGGTGGCTATAGTAGTCCGCACTATTCAATAAAATAGTGCGATAATAAATATAATGAGGGCTCCGTTTGAGTTTGGATATTATGTATGAGATAAAATTCGTGTTAAAACTCTCAGCTATGTTTTGTCATATTGTAATAATGAAGTTTGTATTTAAATTTTGTACCATGTATTTGGCGAGTTAAAATGGGTTGTGTATATCTATTTTAGGGGCGTCACAGTTGGTATCAAAGCTTATGGATATGATCCCTGGCTGAGATTTTAGGCTAGAACTAGGAGGGGAGAGAAGGGTAAATCCTTCGTTAGTATAACCTACCTAAGCTTATTTGTTATTTAATTACTCGATCAAAATATAGGGATAATATGTGGCATGTCAATTAACCCTTATTTTGTGACAATGTTTTAAAATGACATCTGAAAATGTTGAGATAAGCAATGGAGCACATGAGACAGTTGAGTCACAAACGATCAATAACCAGGATAATGTGCAACAGAAGGCAATAATCCTCAGGTAAACAACAACACCAACCAAATGATGAACGATGGGATGTTCAGAGGCTTTATGCAATTCAGGCAACATGAGGCAAGAGAGACTCCTGTGTAAAATGCAGGTGGAAACACTAGCAACTCATGGATGGTCACTGCTAAGCAATTCAAGGAGCTGGGACCACCGAAGTTTTTGCGAAAGCCAGAGCCACTTAAGGTAGAGACGTGGATTAAGCAGCTCACCAAGATATTTGATGTCTTGGGATGCTCCGAGGAGCAAAAGGTTCCCTTTGCCACCTTCATGTTGCGAGGAGAGGCAGATTAGTAGTGGTAATCTTTATAACGTACTCAACCTGCCGCACTAAAGATGTCTTGGGAGAAGTTCCAAGATTTGTTCAACGACAAGTACTTTCCTGAAAGTATTTGTCACATGAAGGAGGTAGAATTCATCAAGATGGAGCAAAACAATATGACCGTATCGCAATATGAGGCTAAGTTTGTGGAGTTATCCCGGTTTTCATCCCATTTGGTAGATAATGAGGAGCGTATGACACAAATATTTCTGCAAGGTTTGAAGCCCGAAATTTGTCAATACACCATTTCTCACAAACTTTGTTTATATTCAGATGTTGTGAATAGGGCTCAGTTATTGTTGCGTGATAATGACTCAAACCAACCAAAAGACAACGACCAACAACACGATAATAATTTTACCGGTGGCAACGACCATCAGAACAATGATAACCATCGTGGAGGAAATTATCATGCCAGAAATGGTAACCACTTCGGTGGTAATCATGGCCAAGATAATAGGAGAGGTGTACTAAGTGGGAACAACTTTAAGAAAAGAAGATTCAATAATGACAACGTAAAGACGTCGATAGCAGCACCAGCACCCGTTTCGAAGGAAAGAGAACGACCATCGATCGTATGCTACAGATGCGGAGAGGAGGGACATATTTGTCCAAACTGTACGTAGCAACCCAAAGCGTGTTTCAATTGCAGAAGAGAAGGTCACCTAGCTCGATTTTGTCATGTGGTGAAGTCAAGTCCGGCTGGGTTGGTGACGCCAAAGGATGCCCCAGACAAGTTAAAGTCGATAGTTTAAGGGAAAGAGTTTTTCGTGATGAGGAACCCGAACAAAGTTATCACGGGTAAACTAATCATATACTCTTGCAAAGTATACCTTATTCGATACCAGTTCTACCCACTCTTTTATTTCACTTAATTATGCTCAACGTTTAAACTTGACTCCGGAGAAATTAGACTTTGACTTATCAGTTGAAACTTTGTTGGGAGAAACCTTCATTACATCTACTGTTTATAAACCTTGTTTGATTCAAATTGGCACCCTCACGTTATCTGTCGATCTTATCTCTTTAAAAATACTTTCATTGATGTCATTTTAGGAATAGACTGGTTAACTACTCATCATGCTAAAATTTATTGTTTTCATCAGGTTTTTAGCTTTCACATTTCTAACCAACCTATTATGTGAATTCAAACAACTAAACTACTAAAGTCAATAACTGTCATATCAAGCCATAAAGCCATTCGTTTATTGAAAAACGGATGTCAAGCTTTCTTAGCCCATGTCATGGATTTTAAACAAAAATACGTCAGATTTGAATGATATTTTTATTGTTAAAAAAGCTCTTGACGTATTTCTCGAAGAACTTCCTGGCCTACCCCCAAGCGTGAAATCAAATTTTGTATCGACTTTGAACCCGATACAAAACCCTCTAATATTTCTTCACCTAGAACAAACGTAACATACGCTAAAGACGTTGGCTTGAGCTGTTGAAAGATTATGACTATACCATTCAATACCATTCTGGAAAAGCTAACGTGGTAGCTGACGGGTTGAGTAGAAGATCGTATGCGAGTACGAGTGCGATGTTGTCAAACACAAAGACCCATTTTGCATGACTTACAAAGGATGGAGATAGATTTAAAGACTTTAGGGACCCACGTGATGATGTCAAATATACGAGTAGAACAGACTTTAATCGATAAAGTTAAAGTTGCTCAAGCTATAGACCCGGAGCTGATGAATATAAAGAAGAAGGTGCAAGAAGGCATTATTCTAGAAGCAAGAATTGATGAAAAGAAGAAATCTCAACCCACGATTTAATTGGTCCATTTGAAATACTCGACCGAGTAGGAACTGTGGCCTATAGACTCGCCTTACCGCCTAGTATGTCTCGTGTTCATAATATTTTTCACATATCTATGTTACGTAAATATGTGGAAGACCTGAACCACATTATTGAATTAGAACTAGACGATATAGCGGAAGATTTAACGTATGAAGAGGTACCTATTAAAATATTGGATAAGAAGGAACATATTCTACGCTTCAAGGTTATACCTCAAGTCAAAGTTTTATGGAGAAACCATGATTTTGAGGAAATGACCTGGGAGTTAGAATCTGAAATGAAATCAAAGTATCCTCACCTCTTTGACATACCAGGTACGTACACCAATTTCGAGGATAAAATTTCATAAGAAGGAGAGGTTGTAAGACCCCAACTTTTATGAATAAAGACTAATTTTCTCTAAATATCATTTCAAATATTATGGTGTGGATTTGATATAAATGTTATAGTTGTGGGTAATATTTACTAATTTTGCAAAGTAAGCAAGTTGTCATAAAATATTCGTTTGGTCGGAGAATATTCGTATGACGACATAATCATTGGTGGACCCCATAACGAAATTACTGTCAGAGTTAGAAAATGACAGAAATAACTTTTTATAAAAATAACGGCAAAAGTTGTACCGTTAACTGTTGAAATACCCAATGATAAAAGTACAGTAATACGCGTGGTTGCATAGTAGCACACGGTATTGTACATTATCTTTGATTATTGATGCTTACGTGAGAAGTCACTCAGCTTTATTCAATTATTGCCACAATAATTGCTGCATAGTATATCATATTATTGATTTAGTTATTGTCACAGTATCATTTGCACAATATTTTATGTTATTAAATCAATAATTGAGATGACAAAGTTATTCATATTATTATTTGCATTATTGACAATGTCTAGAAAGTTATGTAGAAAAAAAAAGTTTGGTCACCTAATTGCGTGCCAATAAAGAGAAATCCTTATCGAAAATCCCCCCTCTTTCCTTGAAATGATCTGGTTGTTAATATTGCAAGTTATAATAATAATGAATAAATGTGTTTTGTGAAGCTAAGTGAATTGAGATAAATCGAAGAGATCTTAATGAAGTATTTTTTGTAAATTTGCTTATTATATAGACCCCCACTTACCCATTTTTCAAAATCGTCAAGAGAAAGTTATCTCAGTTTTGTTATATATATACATATATATATATATGATACGGGGGGGGGGGGGGAACTGAATCACGGGGGGTAGTATTATATATATATATATATATATATATATATATATATATATATATATATATATTATATTATATTATAAGTTTTATTTTTTATGTAAAATAGAATATATTATATTTTATTTGCATAGTGTTGCATAGTGCAGCATAGTAAAATAATTTTTTTTTCAGAAATTCGCTGAAGGATTCGGCGCCCGTGATTCCATTGTGCAGTCCGTGATTATTTTCCTAAATAGTATCATGCCATTCTCCTATAAAAAGGATGCTCAGTTTAGAAATAAAAATCACACCGGAATCAGAGAATTCTTCTTCTATAATATTGAGCGTATTTCTTTAGAGTATAAGGAAGCTTTGAGTGTAGAAAATAGTACAAGTTTTCTTTAAGAATATCTCCCCTATACCAGTTGGAATTGCTCTCTTTTTAAGGTAAGGGTATTATTTATTTCATATTCGCTTACGATATTATTTTTCATATTCGTAAGGAATTTTATTTTCGTTCAATATTCGTAAGGAATATTATTTTTGTTTAATATTCGTAAGGAATATTATCTTCGTTCAATATTTATAAGGAATATTATTTTCGTTTAACAGTCGTACGGGATATTATTTTTGTTCAATATTCATAAGAAATAATATTTTTTTCCATACTCTATAGTATATAAGTAATATTATTTGTTTTAGATTCTGAATTCTATAGTCATTTTGTTAAGTAATGCTTCTATACTCCTAGAAATCAGTAGAATATCCTTGAAATTTACGCTTTATCTAGTATCGTTTCACAATGATATTTTTCTGAATATTCTTATTCAATTTTAATCTTTTCATGCCGGGGTACTATTCACGGGGTACTATTTTTGAAGTACTATTCACAAGGTACTATTCACTTGGGTACTATTTACCTGGGGTACTATTCATAACAAAATTTGATTTCTTTTATGTCCAAATTATTTTGATAAATGAATATGATTCTTGAATTTTACTCCATAAAGCAATTATCATGTTTACAATTTGGATATTTTTAAACTCTGGATAAATTAAAAATCATTAATATTTATCCTTGATTTCATTTGATTAATGTTTATATCATTGTCATCATCCTCGTGCTTATATTGTAATAAAAGTCATCTTTGGCCTGTAGTGCATAGATGGACTGTTGATTGGTATGGTTATGACTATGTATCGGTATAAGCATGACCTGTATTGTTACAAATGATGTGGTAAAAGTCGTCACTCGCCCATAGTGCATTGATGGATAGTTGTTGGTATGATCATGACCATGGGTTCTCTTCGACCAAGGGTACAAAAAGGAATTGTTTTTTGGCATGATCATGACCACTGGTGATACTAACGAATATCCTTGGCCCATAGTACATGAATAATTCGTGAATGTGATAATAATGAATATCCATGGCCCGTAGTGCATGGATAATTCGACGATGTGGATTATTTATTGAGCTGTGTTACAACAATAAAATATTGATTATGAACTTTTAAATCATAGAAGATAGTAGATATTATGCTCTACTTAACTCTTCTAATGAATTATTTATTCCGTTGTAGTTAAACTTGTTGTCTATTGTATTATATCAGTTTAACACTGTTGAAGGCTAACAATAATTTATTATGCATTATCTTAGTCATAATATTCTTTACTGGGCTAATTGAGCTCACCCTTTACTTTCATTGTTCTCTTCATGAAACGAGAATATAGTTGGGACTAGTCGGGGAACGGAGTGATGGTTTGAGATGGTGACTATAGTTGTCCTCACTATTCTATGAAATATTGTGATAATAAATGTAATGAGGACTCCATTTGAGTTTGGATATTGTCTACGAGATAATATTCGTGTTAAAACTCTCAGCTACATTTTGTCGTATTGTATTAATGAAGTTTGTATTTGAATTTTATACCATGTATTTATGTTATGTTATACAAGTGTCCTCACTGGGATAATTGTTGTATTTGAACATTTGTTGATACATACTTATTGAATTCCGGTATGTATACATTAATTAAAAGTCGTCTACTCTATTTACTGCGTGGGCTTATTTTCCTTGGGCTGGCGCCGCGGCGCCAGCTCTGTGCACTAAAAAATTTTCACAGCTTTGAAAATTTGTGAAACTTCCGGACTCGTAACTTCTTCGTTATAAGTCTGAATTGGCTCGTTCAAGAGCCTATGGTTCACAAATTATGTGCTCCATGCGTTCATGCAAGAATTTTATCTATTTTACTTCGTTTGCTAAAATTTCACCTATTAGTCCATTTTAACGAAAACGATAAACGTTCGTGAACGTTCAACGCTCGTTTCTTCGTTCTAAGTCAGAATCCGGCCATTTTCGAGTCCGCAACTCTATAATGCCAAATATGACTTGTCTCCATCGAAAACCAATGTTTACAACTTCAAACACAAAATACGACTTCCATTCCGAGAATTTTACGAATTCGACGATTATCGTCCAATCGTGTAAATTCCGGCGAAACCTCTTTACTAATCATTCTAGGTGGATTTTAATCAACATATAGACATTTCAAGTTACTTATTGCACCAATTTATTATCAAAGTAGGTTTTGACTTATTCTCATAAGTCAATGACTTATTTAACTTATTAACTACAAATTCTCATGCTTATAACTTATTATGAACTTAAGTTCATCAATCAATGTTTTCAAACTACTTTGAACATACTAACATCATATGACAACATATGGCAAGTTCTTCATGATTCATCAACTTATTTAGGTTCAAGTTGCTTATTCAACTTATTTAACTTAAGTTCATTAAACAATGACTTATAATATGTTCTTAGTATCTAGCTTCATTAGATTACACTTCTCTTATCACCCTATTATGATAGAGATATAAGAGATAATATTAGTTACCTTTGAAGACTACTTGTACTTCTCTTCTCTTGAAAATCTAACAAAGGAAAATTAAACCTCAATGTGCTTATTGGCTCTAACAAATAAGTTGTTTGAGAAAGATTGTTGGATGAAAGTTTAACAAGCAAAATAAGAAATCCAAGCTTGCTATTTATAGAGGGTTAAGGTTGGGGCATAATGGTCTTTAAAACATCCCACCTCCTTAGCTAACCTCCTTACTATTCATGTCTTAAGGCCTAAGTTTACGTGCTAACCACAACTCTTATCTCTTACTTGGTTATTACATAAAGTTCTTGCCCATCAAGACTACCCATATTAACATGGGTTGCTCCATGGGTCATGGCTAATTCATTGGGCTTACATTAATAATAGGTTGGGCTTCACTTTATAAACCACTTGGGCTTAGTATAAATCCCACATAGGTTTACACCATTAAGCATATGGACTTATATTTTATACCAAGTTACCTTAATTCATTTCATTAGGCTTTTAATATATATATTCTCAATTTAAGTCCGCATGCGAAATTTTACGTTTTCCATACTTAGATTATTATTACATAACCCATCTCACCTTGATATTATAACGTTACGTATTTCTCGGAAGTTCAAAAATAATTCCCGAACGATAAACGATGAATAGTGTTTTTCAGAAAAATTCTCGAAAAACTTTTATTTTCGTCTTGGAAATTCAAACACTTTTATTCCTTCACATAGTCAAAAAACTACAACGTTCTGACGTTCATACTTCTGTCAAGATCTGAGGAATATTTGCAAACCTATCTTTCAGCATTTGCAAAACAATCCTCCACCATGGACTGACGTTCATACTTCTGTCGTCCAACAAGTCAAAAAATATGTTAAGGTTTTGCCTTGCCTTGGCATTTCAAATGATTCAGCATTCAAAATAGTTGAAACTGATGCCTCAGACATCGGATTAGGAGACATTCTCAAACAAAAATTAACTCCCACTTCACCTGAACAAATTATTCGATTTCATTCCGGCGCATGGAATCCTACACAGTTAAATTATATTACTATTAAAAAAAATTCTTTCTTTAGTATTATGTATTAATAAATTTCAGAGTGACTTATTGAATCAAAAGTTTCTAGTTAGGATAGATTGCAAATCTGCAAAATTTATTCTTGAGAAGGATGTTGAAAATATCGCATCTAAGTATTCTTTCGCTAAATGGCAAGCGCTGTTAAGCATCTTTGATTTTGACATTGAATACATTAAAGGTAGTAATAATTCAGTCCCAGATTTTCTTACTCGTGAATTTATTAACACAGGTACCATATCATCACCATGAGTGTGCGAGGAGGACCTTCTTCTCGAGGTCATGGCCGCCCTACAAGCCCAAATAATTAATTAAAAGGAATTCTTGTTCCTCGCCCAGTTAATCCAGTTCCTCAACCCAATCCAGTTAACGTAACAACCCCAAAATAGGTCCATTCCATCCAACCTATTCTGAGTCGCCAAATACATGGTACAGAAAACAACTATAACTTTATTATAACAATTGTCATGTAAAATACAACAACACATATGCTGTGAGTTTGGATACAAATATATACCAAATTTGACTCATGTCCCAACCGTGGACAGCACCTCACAATGACACCTTATATAAAGGTATAGTTAAAAACTATTTTAGAAATTAGAATCTTTGGGAAGTGCTCAAGGAAACCTTCGTATATGGGAGGCCATGCTTCTAGGTTATGATAGATATCATATGGCCACATAATTATTCTTGGTTGACCCAATAGACCCGAAAGAAAAACGAGAAGATTACTATCATATTCTTTCCAATAGTGAGTCTTCTCTTGACATATCATTATCTCCACTGTCTCTAATTGAGAATTATACTTCAAACAAACACCAAGATTATATAGGTAGTGCTCGTAAATATACTCAGCAAGTGGATGAGCACAATCTTGTCTTATGAAGACACGAGGTTGTATGTCATTAGACATCTTGTATGATAGTGACAAAACACCCTTCTAACGTTGGGTTCGCTTCACCCTCAATAGCTATAGACCACCGTTTTATTCCCCTGTTATCCCCCACTTGACCCAGCTACACTCTTATTACCTGAAAGGAATTATGAAACAGAAGGGTGAGCACAACTAGCCCAATAAAGAATATCATGACTAAAGATAAATAAATTATCAATAGCCTTCTATAGTAATAAATCAGAGATTTAGAACATATGGTAGATGATAAAAAATTTCAACCATAGTTGCAGCGGAACGAGTAATCCATTAGAAGAGTCAAATAGACCATAAAGTCTATTATCTTCTCCATATTAAAAATCCGCCAACAATGTTTTATCCCTGTAACATCACTCAACAGTTCATTTCCACAATCATATGAATAAATCATAATCATAATTGTGATTCTAAATTTTTCTTCGCACCCAGGACGAAGAATATTTTCATCACCTGTCTTTACCTGAAACATCAAAGATCATGGTTATACCAAATCACTGTTCCTGTTCATAATCATGCTAATAAATCCATCTTCGCACTACGGCCAAAGATATTCATCAACAAACCATATTTGCACTACAGGCCAAAGATATTCATCAATAATTCATCTTCGTACTACAGGCCAAAGATATTCATCAACAGTTCATCTTTGCACTACAGGCCAAATATATTAATATCTCAAAGAAATATATAATCATTTCATAATTATATAAAACAATAATTATAACCATGTTGATCAATTCACCTTTACACTTAAGCTAAAGATATTCAGTTATAAATTCAATGGTCATGATCATACTAGTCAACAATTCAACTTTGCACCACTGGCCAAATAGAACACATAGTCATGATCATACCAACAATCTACCCATCTTTACACTCAAGTGAAAGAGAATTTCAACATCAGGGTTATAAAAATGTTACATATGATAATAAAAATAATATGATCAAAATAGAGATTTAATTTCAAGAGTAATATTCATAAATTAACTATAATTTGGTCAGAAAAAGAAACCAATTTTTGTGTGAATAGTAACTCTGACATGAAAAAGGTAAAAATTCCACAATAAAATGCATACCAATATTTCGATATAATGATATTGAAAGAATAATATTTCTTAAGTTTATAAATAATTTATTTAAATTGTTTACACATTACTAATTAATGTATTTAATCATCATAAAATGCCAACTCTTAAGATTTCATCACCAATAACCAAAACCCTCATCAAAAATCTGCATATAACTCATATATGATTCTCAAGCCATAAAATTCTATTTCCTAATTTTCTTACTCCTTATAACATATTTAATTCATTTACGCATAACTAGTCTATTTTCATGAAAAATACCAAATCAGTTCCAAAAATATTTATTTTCGGAGATTTAGCAGAATATAGTCCCATATTGAACATATATTTTTCTCAAAATTTTTAAAACTCATTTACTATTTTTCATATGGCCAAAACTGCCGAATATTTAGACATTTATCATAAATTGTACTTTTATCCAAAAATTCCGAAATTCACAGCGTATACTGATATTATATAGATATGCTTCCAATAAAATTTTTATCAATTTTGGAGTTAACCACAAGGAGTTATAAGCGGTTACTTTTAAAATAGTCTTTTCTCGTAAAATTCATAACTCTTAATCTATACATCCAAAAATCACCATTTTTGGACACAATCAATAAAACTCATCAAAATATCATTTCAAATTTTTTCAGAATTTTTTGAAGGTCAGAAGAATTACGAACTGAAAAACATAATAACCCTTAAAATATTTTACCTCAAAAGTGCAGTATTTTTGACCGGAATGCAAAGAAGAAGGAAACTTGCACTGAATAGCAACTCTCAAAGTATCTAAATACTCAGAAAAATATGCTTCATAATATAGAGAGAGAAATAGAGAAAGCTTATGTTTCTGGTGTGATTTTCAATTCTAACTTAGCCCTCTATTTATAGGAAAATGTTAGCACACCGAAGCAGACTTAACCTGCAACCTGATGGCTTTACCTGCTACTATTCCTACCCACCACATTTGAATAAAAATCTCAACACATTTCTTCACCAACCAAGAGTGGCGCCCACCAATTCTAGAATTTTCTACCAAAATGATAAATTCTGAAACTTCAACAATTTCTGAACCAGTAATCTCGTAAAATTCATAATAAATCATACGTTCATTTTTAACGGTTCAAAATTTGTGGACATATACTCAACTTATATATGTATAACATATCCAAAAATTACCACGATCCAACGGTTGGACAAAAAATTATAACCCCCGCAAAATATCTCAAAAACCCTAATTTTTAATATCTCCATTCCGACAAAAATACTGATAAAAATCTCAACATTAACTCCTTCATTTTTAACCACAAAAATATATCCCTCATTTATATCCACATAAAATAAATATTTCCTTATCATATGAATCAATAATTAATTATTCACAAATAATATTACAGAATCACATTTATGACAACCAGGCCGTTCCCAGGAAAGAGGGGGCTTTCCAATAAGGATTTCTCCTTATTGGCGCGCAATTAGATGACTAAACCTCTCCTTAGACAGAACTTTCTAGACATTGCCAATAAAGCTATCTAATAATATTATTCAAATAATATGAATTATTGATCTGATAATGAAGATGATGTGCAGCAACAATTATTGAAACAACAATAATATAAAATATCAACACAACAATTATTGAATCAATAAAATAAAATATTGAACAGTAATTACTGTGACAATTATTCAGTTGTGCCTTCTTACGTAAGAATCAATAATTTCAAAAATACTGTGCAATACCGTGTGCTACTGTACAATAACGCGTATTACTGTATTTTAACCACCGGGTATTCCAACAGTGTTAACGGTAACAACTACGCCATTAATTATAAAAACTCAATTTTTGTCGTTATCTTCATCCGACAATTATTCTGTTATGGTGCCCACAAATGTCTGCGGCGTCGTACGAATATTCCCCGACAGAAAGAATATTCCACGACCAAACGAATATTCTCCGATAATAATGAATATTTTATAACCACTTGCGTATTTTGAAAAGTTTTCACATTTCACCCATAACTTTAACTTTTTATCAATTTAACCATTTACTGAATTGTAATTATAAGAAAAATTGAATACTTTTATTTCATAAAATTCGGGGTCTTACAGTTAACAAATTCTAGGTCCTTGGTATAGCTCCAAAGCCCTATTCATCTGTTTTAGCCAGTCAGCCCAAACTAGTTGATCCTTTTAGTAATCAAATGAGGGCAACCTCTTCCAAACCCAGTTATCCCGCTTCTGAGTATATTTTTAAATGGGAACAACATTTATTCCATTTAGAACTACACATGACGCCAAAAGATGATCCCATTAAACGTGCTACCTAGTATTTTCCTACTGGATGGAACTTTACCCCTTGGGCTCCTTATAAATCCCTTGCGTATTATAAGGATATCCTTCTCGAAACCGAGTCAATATTCATCAAGCCCATTTATGCAAAGGATAATGAATCCAGAATCCTTTATCATTCTCTCTACATTAAACACATCCTTAATTTTTACACATCCTTAATGTAGAGAGAATGATAAAGGATTCTGGATTCATTATCCTTTGCATAAATGGGCTTGATGAATATTGACTCAGTTTTGAGAAGGATATCCTTATAATACGCAAGGGATTTATAAGGAGCCCAAGGGGTAAAGTGCCATCCAGTAGGAAAATATTGGGCAGCAAGTTTAATGGGATCATCTTTTCGCTTCATGTGTAGTTCTAAATGGAATAAATGTTGTTCCCATTTAAAAATATACTCAGAAGCGGGATAATTGGGTGTGGAAGAAGTTGCCCTCGTTTGATTACAAAAAGGATCAACTGGTTTGGGCTGACTAGCTAAAACAGATGAATAGGGCTTTGGAACTGTACCAAGGACCTGGAATTTGTTAATTAGATTGGGTTTGAGGAACTGGATTAACTAGGTGTGGAACAAGAGTTCCTTTTAATTATGTATCCAAACTCACAGCATATGTGTTGTTGTATTTTACACGACAATTGTTGTAATAAAGTTATAGTTATTTTCTGTACCATGTATTTGGCGACTCAGAATAGGTTGGATGGAATAGACCTATTTTAGGGTCGTTACATTAACTGGATTGGATTGAGGACCTGGATTAACTGGGCGAGGAACAAGAATTCCTTTTAATTAATTATTTGCGCCTGTAGGGCGGCCATGACCTCGAGAAGAAGGTCCTCCTCGCACACTCATGGTGATGATATGGTACATGTGTTAATAAACTCACTAGTAAGAAAATCTGGGACTGAATTATTACTACCTTTAATGTATTCAATGTCAAAATCAAAGATGCTTAACAGCGCTTGCCATCTAGTGAAAGAATGCTTAGATGCGATATTTTCAACATCTTTCTCAACAATAAATTTTGCAGATTTGCAATCTATCTTATCTAGAAACTTTTGATTCAATAAGTCACTCTAAAATTTATTAATACATAATAGTAAAGAAAGAATTTCTTTTTTAATAGTTTTGTAATTTAACTGTGTAGGATTCCATGCACCGGAATGAAATCAGACAATTTGTTCAGGTGAAGTGGGAGTTAATTTTTGTTTGAGAATGCCTCCGAATCCGATGTCTGAGGCATCAGTTTCAACTATTTTGAATTTTGAATCATTTGAAATGCCAAGGCAAGGCAAAACCTTAACATATTTTTTGGCTTGTTGGATGACAGAAGTATGACCGTCAGTCCATGGTGGAGGATTATTTTGCAAACGCTGAAAAAGTGGTTTGCAAATCTTCATGAGATCTTGGTAAAACTTGCCAATGTAATTGAGCGAGCCCAAAAATCTTTGCAGCTGAGTTTTGTTAGTAATCTTATCTAGAAATCGGTCGGCAAATTGAATAGCTCTGTCAATAGGCCGAGTGAGTCCATGATAGAGGATTAGACCAAGAAACCTGATTTTTGTTAGAAACAGACTGCACTTGGAAGGTGAAAGAACAAGGCCATTAGTTTTAACCATTTTGAAGAATGAATTCAAATGCTTCATGTGTTCTTCAATGGTGGCCGAGCTTAATCTTTTAAGGAGATCTTCCTTATTAGGTAAAAGGTACCTAATCCACTCAAGAACTTTGTTTAATGGCTTGTAATCAATAACTATGCGAGGAACACCTCTCTCCTTTTCTACTTCATTATTGACATAAAATGCTGGACAGGACCAAGGGAATTTACTATGTCTGATTAAATCTTTATCAAGTAGATCATTGATCTCTTTCTTACATAATTCTATTTGTTCATTACTCATTTGTATAGGTCTGGCTTTAGTAGGGATTGAGTGTTCTTTAAATTATTTAGTGTACGGGAGTCTAACTATATATTTCTTTGGATGCCAGAAGACGTTGGGAGAATCGGAACTTAAATTATCTTTTCAATAAGATTTTAAATCAGCAATTTTTTCTTGAACTCTTTTACTCTTAAGCTGCTCTTCAATTTGCTTATATTTAATATCTTCCTTTAGAAAATTTAAATGCGTAACTTTACAATTTAATAGATTTAAGGATTTAGAAATAGATTCTTCTTGAATAAATTTTAAATCCCTCTCCTTTGGTTTAATAAGAAACTTAAATGTTATCTTTTTACCTAAATGTTCACAGCTTAATCCTTTATTACTGGTAGTAAATGGATATACTAAATATATAAATGGTAATCCTAAGATGATCTTATCTGTAAGATTGCGAATTAAAACAAATGAAGTTTTAAAACACATATTATCTTGACAAATATGAACTGTAGGTAATTTATATTTTATTTCCATATAGCTACCGTTGGCTGAATTGAGTTTTTCACTAGTTTTCCTATAATACCTAGTGGGAATAAGACCTTCTTGGATACAATTCAGATTTGCTCCAATATCAACTAGGGTAGAGAGTTGTATTGAGAAAGTTTTATCAATGACTAGGTTAATAAAGATATACCATTTCTGTATGGTGATATCTTTAATTCTTTTAAGGGAGAGGCCTTGAATAAAAAGTTCAGGCTCTTCTTTAGTTCCTGATGATTCAAGTTCATCATGACTTTCATCACTAGAAGAGGAATCATGTACTCGAAGATCCGATTTTTTATTCTCAATCTCTTTTCTTAAATTAGAAACATCTAGTTTCAAATTAGAGATTTCCTTTTTGAGTTTATTAACTTCTGGATTTAATTTTGGAAGGGTAACTTCCTTAATTGGAGATTTAAATCTTTCAAGAGTTTTATTAAGACTAAAAAGAGGTTTTTCTTTAGCTCTAAATATCTTATATTTAACTCCTTTATCTTTGGTTAACAAATCTTTTAACTGTTTTGTGTATTGGATTTTTAACTCAGGGTCGGTAATTTTACCAATTAAATCATTCAACAAAGAGCTTTCTTCATCCTCTTTGGTAATTACATTTAATCGTTTTACACAACAGTTATTACTGCAATCTTCAGCACATATCGTAACTTCATTATCACTATTTGACTCATCGTTACAAGTACTGCTACTTGAAGGATCAGGGATGTCCAACCCTTCATCATTACTAGCATTGTTTTCTATTCTGATTAATTCTAACAATTGCTCAGTATCCTCAGTTGAAATATTCAGCTGGGCTAATTTTTGTTTAATTCTGCATTCACTTTTGTAATGCCCCTTTTGACCACAACTGTGGCAAACGATCTAACTTTTATCAAACTTCTTTGATTTTTAGCTCATTTATTACGAGATGACTTAGGTTTAGTATAATAATTGCCTTGATTTTTATTTTTATCTTGACCATATTTTTTATGACGTTTATGACTTTTACTGGATTCAATATGTTTATGCCTGTGCTTTCTTCTTGAGGGAGCAATAGGAGGTAAACCATATTGTTCGTAAAACGTTCCTAACTCATATTTGGCTTTATTGTTGTCTTTACCAGCTTGTTTAGCCAATTTAAAATCAATACACATTTTTAAACTAATCTTTTGAATATTACTTATAATATCACCGTATGTTAAATTATCATAATCAATATATCCTAAATTTTTACTCAATTCTTAATGAACCTTATGAGCAAATAATGATGGTAAACCATTAACGAATTTTTCTTTCTAGAATGGTTTATTACTATCATTACGCATCATAACCCTGGAAGTAAATACATCTTTATACCACCTAAAATCACTTAGAGTGGGACAAGTGAGGTTACTTAGCTGATCGTGAATTCTTTCAGTAATGTTACTAGGAGTTTCGACGAAGTGTTTAATTATTGTAAATATTATTGTATTAACACCATCTGGCGGACCAATACCAGCATTGTAAGACCCCAATTTTTTTTAATAAAATGGAATTTTCTTTATTTATTATTTTGAAATGGTAAAGGTTTATTTGATTAATGTGATTAGTTATGGGTAAAATGCGTAAATATTTTTAAATAAGCAAGTGGTTATAAAATATTCATTGTTGTCGGGGAATATTCGTTTGGTCATGGAATATTTTTACTGTCGGAGAATATTCATACGACGGCGCAGCCTTGTGTGGGTCCCATAATAAAAAGTGATTGGATGAAGAAAACGACAAGTATAATTTGTTTATAAATAACGGCGTAGTTGTTACCGTTAATACTGTTAGAATACCCGGTGGTTAAAACACAGTAATACGCGTTGTTGCGCAGTAGCACACGGTATTGCACCAATTATTGATTCTTACGTAAGAAGACACTACTCAATAATGGTTACAGTAATTACTGTTTAATATTTTATTTTATTGATTCAATAATTGCTGTGTCGATATTTTATATTACTGTTGTTTTAATAATTGTCACTACACATTATTTTCCATTATCGGAGCAATAATTCATATTATCTGAATAATATTATTGGATAACATTATTGATAATGTCTAGAAAGTTCTGTTTAAGGAGAAGTTTGGTCACCTAATTGTGCGCCAATAAGGGGAGATCCTTATTGCAAAGCCCCCTGTTTCCTAGGAACGGCCTGGTTGTCAATATTGTGATTTTGTAAAATTATTTGTGAATAATTAATTATTGATTTATATGATGAGAAAAATATTGATTTTATGTGGATATAGATGGAGAAAATTTTTAATGTGACAATTGTTAAAAATTAATATTTTATATTTTTCTGATAAAATAATTCATTTAAATATATTATTATATTTTAATAATATAATAATGGTGATATTTTTACAATGAATGTGGGTTATATGAGTATGTGAGGAGAAAGAGTATTTTTGTTGCATTAAAAGATTAACACATGTTTTGTGTGTCGGTGGACCCCATTTCTTGACTGAAATTTGATTATAGCCTGTAAAATCGTCCGTATGTGAATTTCGATCAATTTATGTTTGGAATTTGGAAAAACTTTCTTCTGCAAAGTTGTAGAGAACTGAATTTCCTATAAAACGTTGTGAGATTCGAATTTTCTGATAAAAGGGCTATTTGTTATGAATTATTAAAGTTCTGAAGTTCCGAAATAATTGATTTTTGGAAGTTTTATTTATTTTTATTAATAAAAACGTTTTCTACATTTTGAGAGCATCATTAACGTGTGCTAGGGGCTGAATTCAGTTGCCAAAGGTGTACATAGGAAATTTGATATATATATATATATATATATATATATATATATATATATATATATAATATTTTATTAAATTTTCTACTTTGGTTTTCTAAACATTTTTCTATAAATAGGGTGCTTAGGTTAGAATTAAAAATCACACCAGAAACTAAAGATTTCTCTCTTTTTCTCTCTCTATATTATCGAGCGTATTCTTGTGAGTATTTTGATACTTTGAGTGTTGTTATACGGTGTAAGTTTCATTCCGCACTATATCCAGTATTCTAGTTAGAAGTACTGTCTTTTCGAGGTAAGGGATGTTATTTTTTTTATAAATGATATTATTCTTTCAATATCATTATGCCGAAATATTGGTAAGATTTTTCTCGTGAAATTCTTGTCTTTTTATGTCGGGGTTACTATTCATAAGTTACTATTCACGAATTACTATTCATGAGTTACTATTCATGAGTTACTATTCACGAGTACTATTCATAAAACATGATGATTTTTCTTGTGAAATTTCTACCTTGTAGTGTCGGAATTACTATTCACGTATACGGCACTATTCACGTGTACGACACTATTCACAGAAAAATTAATTTTTTTTTCTGTGTCCAATATTGTTTGTTATGTTTCCTAGCTTTGATTGTATCCATGTTTTGATCATTCTTGAATTTTACTCCATTGTGGCTATTTATGTAGTATTTTTTTTAAACATGGATAAACCGAAGTACGAATTCTTACTGTTTGTTCATTTGTCTCACTGGATTCGTTTTCCTTAAAATATATTTTTCATTATCCTCAGTCCTAAATGATGATATTACTGAATATCTTTGGCATGTAGTGCAAAGATGAATGATTTCTTGATGAATATCTTTGGCCCGTAGTGCAAAGATGAACAGGTGTTGAGATGATCATGACCGACTGATTAATATCTTTGGCCTGTAGTGCAAAGATGACTATTTGATTAAAGATGTATATTGGTTGATGTTACGGGGATAAAATATCGATGATGTACTTTTAAATTCATAGATGATAGTAGATTTCATTCTCTACTTAACTCTTCTAATGAATTGTTGTTTCCGCTACAGTTGTTGATATAAAACTTGTTGTCTATTGTATTATGTTAGATTTTTCCCTGTTGAAGATTAAGGATAATTTGTTGTACATTATCTTAGTCATAATATTCTTTACTGGGCTAGTTGAGCTCACCCTTTTCTTTTTTGTTCCATTTTTCTTCTCAGGAGACGAGAATATAGCGGGAACTAGTCGGGGTGTGGAGTGATGGTTCAAGACAGTTGTTTTAGTAGTCCTCACTATTTTGTAAAATAGTGTATCAATAAATGTAATGAGGAATTATTTGGGTGTGAATATTGTCTAGAAGATGATATTTGTATTTAAACTCACAGTTTATGTGTTGCCATATTTTATACGAAAATTGTATTAGTGAAGTTGTAGTTGTTTCTGTACCATGTATTTTGACGACTCATAATGGGTTGGGTGGAATGGACCTATTTTGGGGGCGTCACAGTTGGTATCAGAGCTTAGGGATATAATCTTTGGCGGAGATCGGGGAATAGAACTAGGAGGGGAGAGACGAGTAAATCCTTCGCTAATGTGTCCTACCTAAGCTTATTTGTTGGTTGGTCAGAATATAGGGATATTATGTGATATGCTAATTTCTTTAATTAACCCGTGTTTTATGGCAGTAATTGAGAATGGCAACTGAGAATGGCAACTGTGGAGTAAATGAGATCGTGGAGGCACCTTTGCTCACCAATGAGAAGAACGTGTAACAGGCCAATAATGTTCCACTTGTGAACAATACCACTGATCATACGATGAACGATGGGATGTTTAGAAGCTTTTTGTAGTTCATGCAAAATTAGACGAGGGAGACTCGTGTACAAAATACCGGTGAAAATGAAAGCAACGAACGGTTTGTCACAGCCAACAGTTCAAAGAGTTGGGACCACCAGAATTCTGGGGAAAGCCGGATCCGATTAAGGCGGAGACGTGGGTCAAGCAAATTACCAAGATATTCAATGTCTTGGGATGCACGGAAGAACAGAAGGTTTCATTCGCCACTTTTATGTTTCGTAACGAGGCAGATTACTGGTGGGAATCTGTGAAGCGTACCCTGCCAGCCGCACTCAGTATGTCTTGGGAAACATTTCAGAAACTGTTCAACAACAAGTACTTTCCTGAAAGTATTCGTCATATGAAGGAGGTAGAGTTTATTAGACTAGAACAAAACAACATGACGGTGTTCCAGTACGAGGCGAAGTTCGCGGAGTTATCCAGGTTTGCACCTCATTTGATGGAGAATGAGGAACATATGACGCGGATGTTTCTGAGAGGTTTGAAACCCGACATACGTTAATATCTCATTTCTCATAAATTTGCTCTATATTCAGATGTTGTGAATAGGGCTCAGTTATTGGAACGCGATAATGAGTCAGCTCAATCGAAGAATAACGACCTACAACTCGATGATAATCGTACCGATGGCAACGGTTATCAGAATAAAGATAACCATCGTGGAGGAAATTATCGTGCCAGAAATGGTAACCACTTCGGTGGTAATCATGGTCAAGATAATAGAAGAAATAACTCAAGTGGAAATTTCAAGAAGAGAAGATTTAACGATGACGGGAAGATGTCAGCAGCAGCACCAGCACCAGCTACAAATTCTAGGGGAGGAGAACGACCGCCAGTTAGATGCTACACATGCGGAGAGGAGGGACATATAAGTCCAAACTGTTCACAGCCTTCCAAGGTATGTTATAATTGTGGAAAAGAAGGTCATATTGCTCGAGATTGTACGGTAGCGAAACCCAGTCCATCGGGGATGGTGACTCAAAAGGCTGTCCCAGAAAAGTCAAAGTCAACGTTTCTTGGAAGAGCGTTTGTCGTGACTGGTCAGAATGCGAGGAACCCGAACGAAGTTAGCACGGGTTAGTTAATTATAAATTCTTACGAAGTTTATACCTTATTAGATACCGGTTTTACCCATTTATTTATCTCTCCTGCTTATACTCAACATTTAAACTTGACTCCGGAGAAAATTAGACTTTGACTTATCTGTTGAAACTCCGTTATGAGAAACTTTCGTTACATTCACTGTTTATAAATCTTGTTTGATCCAAGTTAGAACCATCACATTACCTGTTGACCTTATTTCTTTAAAGATACTTGCTTTGGATGTGATTTTAGGTATTGATTGATTAACTACTCATCATGCCAAAATTGATTGCTTTCGTAAGGTTGTTAGTTTTCATATTCCTAAGCAACCTATTATTCGAATTCAAGCAACCAAACCATTGAAGTCAAACTTTTTCATATCAAGCCATAAAGTCATTCGTTTATTGAAAAATGGATGTCAAGTTTTCTTAGCCCATGTTATGGACTTGAACAAAAATACGTCAAATTTGAATGATATTTCTATTGTTAGTAAATTTCCTGAAAAATTTCTTGGCTTACTCCCAAAGTGTGATATTGAATTCTGTATCGACTTTGAACCCGGTACAAAACCCATTTCTAAAATCTCATATCGAATGGCTCCTATTGAACTTCAGGAGTTAAAAATTCAACTATAGAATTTGGTACCCGAGCCTTTATCTGGTGACTTCCTTTGTGAAATGCACCGAAGCTAGACTCTACGTAGGGGACGCCATATTTATGTGATAGGTACCATTGTGATGTGCTATCCAAGATTGGGATATGAGTCATAGTTGAGAACAACCTAAGTTAGTAATCGAAATATGTAGCTTTCTAGGGTTAGTTGGTTATTATCGGAGATTCGTGAAAAGATTTTCTCGAATCGCTACTCCATTAACTCAGCTGACTCGTAGAGATACAAAATTCGAATAGAGCAAGGAATGTGGGAAGAGCTTCGAAGAACTCAAGAGGAGACTCATTTTGGCACATGTTCTGACCATACCATCTTGGAAAAACGAACGTGGTAGCTGACGTGTTGAGTAGAAAATCGTATGTAGTTACAAGTGCGATGTTTTTAACAAAAAGACCCATTTCGTACGACTTACAGAAGATGAAGATAGAGTTACAGATTTCAAGAATCTACGTGAAGATAATGAATATACGATTAGATTCGACTTTAATCGATAAAGTTAAAACCGCTCAAGCTACACACCGGAGTTGATGAATATGAAGAAGGAGGTGTAAGAAGTTGTTATTTCGAAAGCGAGAATCGGCGATGTGAGGAAAGCTCAAACCTTCGATTTATTAGTCCATTTGAAATCCTCGATCAAATAGGAACTGTGGCCTATAGACTCGTTTTACAGCCAAGTATGATGCGTGTTCATAACATTTTTCGCGTATCGATGTTACGTAAATATGTGGACGACCCGAACCACATTATTGAGTTAGAACCAGACGAGATAGCAGAAGATTTAACGTACGAGGAGGTACCAGTCAAGATCTTGGATAGGAAGGAGCATGTCCTACGCACAAAGGTTATACCACAAGTTAAGATTTTGTGAAAGATCCATGCTATTGAGAAAATGACTTGGGAGTTGGAAATATAAATGAAATCGAGGTATTCTCACCTTTTCGAAACACCAGGTACGTACGTCAATTTCGAGGACGAAATTTCACAAGGAGGGGAGGTTGTAAGACCCCGATTTTTTTTAATAAAATGGAATTTCCTTTATTTATTATTTTGAAATAGTAAGGGTTTATTTGATTAATGTGGTTAGTTATGGGTAAAATGCGTAAATATTTTTAAATAAGTAAGTGGTTATAAAATATTCATTGTTGTCGGGGAATAGTCGTTTGGTCGTGGAATATTCTTGCTGTCGGAGAATATTCGTACGACGGCGCAGCCTTGTGTGGGCCCTATAATAAAAAGCGATTGGATGAAAAAAACGACAAGTATAAGTTGTTTATAAATAACGGCGTAGTTTTTACCGTTAATACTGTTATAATACCCGATGGTTAAAACACAGTAATATGCGTTGTTGCGCAGTAGAACACGGTATTGCACCAATTATTGATTCTTACGTAAGAAGGCACTACTCAATAATGGTTACAGTAATTACTGTTTAATATTTTATTTTATTGATTCAATAATTGCTAGGTTTATATTTTATATTACTGTTGTTTCAATAATTGTCATTACACAGTATTTTTCATTATCGGAGCAATATTCATATTATCTGAATAATATTATTAGATAACATTATTGGCAATGTCTAGAAAGTTCTGTCTAAAGAGAGGTTTGGTCACCTAATTGTGCGCCAATAAAGAGAAATCCTTATTGAAAAGCCCCCTCTTTCTGGGGAACGGCCTAGTTGTCAGTATTGTGATTCTGTAATATTATTTGTGAATAATTAATTATTAATTTATATGATGAGAAAAATATTGATTTTATGTGGATATAGATTGAGAAAATTTTTAATGTGACAGTTGTTGAAAATTAATATTTTACCTTTTTCTGATAAAATAATTTATTTAAATATATTATTATATTTTAATAATATAATAATGGTGATATTTTTACAATGAATATGGGATATATGAGTATATGAGGAGAAAAAGTATTTTTGTTACATTAAATGATTAACACATGTTTTGTGTGACGGTGGACCCCATTTCTTGACTAAAATTTGATTATAGCTTGTAAAATCGTCCGTATGTGGATTTCGGTCAATTTATGTTTGGAATTTGAAAAAACTTTCTTCTGCAAAGTTGTAGACAATTGAATTTCCTATAAAAAGACGCTAGATTCAAATTTTTTGATAAAAGAGCTATTTATTATGAATTATTGAAGTTCTGAAGTTCCGAAATAATTGATTTTTGGAAGTTTTATTTATTTTTATTAACAAAAATGTTTTTTACATTTTGAGAGCATCATTAACATGTGCTAGGGGCTGAATTCAGTTGCCAAAGGTGTAGGTAGGAAATTTGATATATATATATATATATATATATATATATATATATATATATATATATATATATATATATATATATATTTTATTAAATTTTCTGCTTTGGTGTTCCAAGCATTTTCCTATAAATAGGGTACTTAGGTTAGAATTGAAAATCACACCAGAAACTAAAGATTTCTCTATCTTTCTCTCCCTATATTATCGAGCGTATTCTTGTGAGTATTTTGATACTTTGAGTGTTGCTATATGGTGTAAATTCCCTTCAGCACTATATCCAGTATTCCAGTCAGAAGTACTGTCTTTTCGAGGTAAGGAATGTTATTTTTTTTACAAATGATATTATTCTTTCAATATCATTATGCCGAAATATTGATAAGATTTTTCTCGTGAAATTCTTGTCTTTTTATGTCGGGGTTACTATTCACGAGTTATTATTCACGAGTTACTATTCATGAGTTACTATTCACGAGTACTATTCATAAAGCATGATAATTTTTCTTGTGAAATTTCTACCTTGTAGTGTCGGGATTACTATTCACGTATACGACACTATTCACGTATATGGCACTATTCACGAATACGGCACTATTCACAGAAAAATTAAATTTTCTTTTCTGTGTCCAATATTGTTTGTTATGTTTCCTAGCTTTGATTGTATCCATGTTTTGATCATTCTTGAATTTTAGTCCATTGTGGCTATTTATGAAGTATTTTTTTTAAACATGGATAAACCGAAGTACAAATCCTTACTATTTGTTCTTTTGTCTCACTGGATTCGTTTTTCTTAAAATATAATTTTCATTATCCTCAGTCCTAAATGATGATATTATTGAATAGCTTTGGCCTGTAGTGCAAAGATGAATGATTTCTTGATGAATATCTTTGGCCCATAGTGCAAAGAGGAACAGGTGTTGAGATGATCATGACCGACTGATTAATCTTTGTTCTGTAGTGCAAAGATGACTATTTGATTCAAGATGTATATTGATTGATGTTACATGGATAAAATATCGATGATGGACTTTTAAATTCATAGAAGATAGTAGATTTCATTCTCTACTTAACTCTTCTAATAAATTATTGTTTCCGCTGCAGTTGTTGATCTAAAACTTGTTGTCTATTGTATTCTATTAGATTTTTCCATGTTGAAGATTAAGGATAATTTGTTGTACATTATCTTAGTCATAATATTCTTTACTGGGCTAGTTGAGCTCACTCTTTTCATTTTTGTTCCATTTTTCTTCTCAAGAGACGAGAATATAGCGGGAACTAGTCGGGGTGTGGAGTGATGGTTCAAGAAAGTTGTTTTAGTAGTTCTCACTATTTTGTAAAATAGTGTATCAATAATTGTAATGAGGACTTATTTAAGTGTGAATATTATCTAGAAGATAATATTTGTATTTAAACTCACAGTTTATCTGTTGTCGTATTTTGCACGACAATTGTATTAGTGAAGTTGTAGTTGTTTATGTACCATGTATTTTGACGACTCAGAATGGGTTGGGTGGAATGTACCTATTTTGGGGGCGTCACAAGCATCTTCATCAAAGATGGGATTGCCGTCATCATCTAATTGGATAGCATGGATTATTGATAACTTAGAATCTTCTATGAGATGTTTTTCCCACCAAGATCTGAGAATACCAGTAAATCCACTAGCTATTAATTTAACTATGTCTAGTTGAGACAAGCTGTTGAATTTAGTAATATAGCTATTAGTTACCATTGACATGTGATTTAGTTTATTTAAAATTTCTTGTTCACTAAAACCATCTGTGTTCCATTCATAAATTTTATTGGAGGAAACAAAAAATTGTTTGTCTAGATTTCTCTCTTCGTATTGTAGATCCGGAGGAGTAGGTCTAGTATACCAATTTCTAGTAATGTTAGTGTTACTAACAGTTAATTTTTTAAGATGATCATTAAGATCAGAAACTGCATTAGACTGATCGGAAGAACTATCGCTTTCATTATCAGATTGGATTTGATCAATAAGAGCTATAGTGTCGCTTGAATTGGCTTCAATTTTTAGTTTTTTAAATAACCTATCAATAGCATGGGTTAATTCACTATCTTTATTAGGTATTCCTAACTTGCTTCTATTTTCTAGTAATTTAATTAAAGGATTTTCAATTTTTGAATCTGGTTTTTTAATAACTGACTGATCGAATTTTTCTTCAATTTTATCTAACTATTTTCCTATGGTTGCTAGATATTGATTTGTGTAATTATTTTGTTCAATAATTTTTTTATCGTCTTTACTGCCATCGGAGATCTTAAACGGACTGGCAATAACTGAAGTGTTTTTGACTGGAATGAGAACAGTCTCCAAAGGAGGATGACAGGATGAAACTTTTTATTTATCTTCCTTAATCCATTGTGTTTTAGTAATAACATTACATTTACTTTGATATTGATCATACCAATCATAAAAAGTAAAGTTTATCTGTTCATTTTTTATAAATCTTTTCCATCTGTTAACTATTTTATCACGTTCTTTCTCAGTAGGGTGATTATTTCTAAATAAATGTCTTTTATTCTTGTTAGATTTGCAATTGAAATCTTTAACAAGAAAATCCGAATCTAAAACAAATCCTTTTTTAATGACTCTTAATTGTTGGTTAATAGGTGCATCAAAGTCAGATTGAGTAGGATAATCAGAAGACGTTGGAGAGGAAGAACATTCTTCTTCAACAGGATCCTTGTGAGTATAGCAATGATGACTTGCTTGACCTTGATTAAGGATACCTTTTAATTCTATATCTCTAATTGAAGGGTTACTGAGCACTTTAGTATCTCTTCGAGTATGAACTGAAGGAGATGAAGAACTAGTAAAATCTTCAATGATAACTAGTCGTCTATTACATTCAAAACTTATCTTAACCGTTCCATCAGAAAATTGTCTAATATTTTCTACATTTAATAAGTTGTTAACTACAGGTTGTTGAGGTATTTCACTGGGTAAAGTCCATTGACTAGGTAAGGTAATGTCTTTCCAAAGGATGGTTCTCGGGATCTGAACATTAGCATCACTAGTTGAACTTTGAATTAAAACTGTTTGATCTTTAGGACTTTTAATAAGGGCATGAACATTCAAATTTGTCTTCATGGTTTTATAATAAATCCGGTAAATCAAAGCAAGAGGTTGAGATCCCTCAATCATTTGAGTTATCTCACCAGTTGTTTTAATGTTTAAGGTTAAAGCTTTTAATAAATTATGATCACTTGGGCTTAATGTGAAATTAGGAAAGCAATTGAAATGGATTGGACCATTGTGCAGACTTGATTCCATTATGTCTATAATACTGGGGTGATAATTCAAAAATCTAGCATCTATGAGACAGAGGTAGCTACTTGAATTGATTCCTTTAATGTTAAGTGGTTTATGTAACGATCGAGAAATTTGTAATTTAATTTAAATATTTATTGAATTAAATAAATATTTTAAATAATTTATTTATTGAGGAAATAAATAATGGATGAATTGCGATGAATTAATTTAGTAACTAAATTAATTCATATTAATTGAGTTAAATAATGATAATTTTATTTGAAGGATTTAATTAAAAAAAATAATTAAATTAAATCAATTGCTTAATATTTTAGAAGTTAATTAAATTATAGGAATTGTTTAATTTAATGGAAATAAATAAATTAAATAAAGTGTTGTGTCTAATTTATTAATTAAATTAGATATATAATTATTTATTAATTATAGGTATAGTGATAAAAAGATTTTTATTATTATTTTATGAGTTATTTAAACTAACTAAACTAAGTTATTTAAATTATCTAAAGTGCGATAATTGAAAACTATATAATATAAATAATATAATAATAATTTAATTTGAGGGAGTTTTGGTTAGCCAAACAGGGCCTTGTGACCTTTGGTCTAATTTAACTGACGTATTTTGGGTTTGTGACCTAACGTACGTGGGAGGGTAGCTACTTATATTTTGTTTCACGTATTTTGTCTAAGGCTTAACACAGAGAGTTGGAGAAGAGAGAAAACAGTGTGATTTTGGAGTTCTGAGATTTGCCAAGAGAAGAGAAGGGTTTGCTAATTGCTAATCAAGGTATACTCTATTTCTATTGTTCATGCTTTGAGTCTCAAGAATGAATTTTCTGTAAATTCTAAATCACGTGGATTGATATATATATATATATATATATATATATATATATATATATATATATATATATATATATATATATATATATATACGTGTATGTAAGGTATATAATCTGTTTATCATTACATGTGAGTGTGGTTTGGGAATTAAAATACATAAGAAATTGAATTGTGAGATGAAAATGAAATAGCAGTGTTTATGTTCTTATTGTATGGCTTAGAAAGTGCAATAATGGATGCTCAATATATGTAATAATCTATAGTTTGTTAATGGATTATGTTAATATGTTAAGAAACTAAGACAATGTAGTTCGAATCATGACAATTGATCAAGAAACGAGTTCATAAAGATCAAATTCGTTAAAAGTATAAAATGAGGAAAATTTGGGGAAAATATAGTTTTTGATTCTCAAAAATGGTGTTTTATAATGTTTTGTATATAGAATGGTGTTTAGTATGTGTAACTATAGTATGACAAAGTGAAGATGTTGTAATTTGGTGTAATTCGGTAGAATTGGGATTTTATGGCCAAAGTAGAGTCTGTTTCGAGCTTCTGCAAAAACTGGTGCTGAGACGTCGCGCGCGGCTCTCGCGCAGGCGCGTAGCATGTGGGCGCGGGTTCGCTGTGTCGTGCGGGCGCGTGAGTGGTCTGTCACAAACAATAAAGCCTGCTTAATTGCAGGTCATATGTAATGGAATTGGGTTAGTTTAACATGCATGTAAAGAGTACTAAAACATTAAGTGAATTATAATAACATATTCCAATGAGTTATAATGCAAAGTGTAAAGATTTGAAATAATTATTTAAATAAGTTATAAAATGAAACTAAAAGTGATGTTTTCAAAAGTTGTAGATAAACGATAACGTTTATGTTGATTAATGTGTGAATGCAGAACTTCGTTATGATGGGATGAGGTAGGAGAACGTCAGCTATTGGGTCCAGAATTGGTACAGTAGACTGTCGAAATCATCAAGGTGATTCGAGCGAGATTGTTAGCTGCACAGGATAGACAGAAGAAGTATGCCGATCAACACCGATAAAATCGTAAATTCGATGTTGGTAGTTATGTATTCTTGAAAGTATCTCCCTGGAAGGGGAAGATTCGATCCGGAAAAAAAGGGAAACTGAGCCCTAGGTTTATAGGACCTTTTGAAATGCTTCGACGGGTTGGCGAAGTAGCATATGAGGTAGCTTTACCTCCGGAATTGGAACATATTCATAATATTTTCCATATATCGGTATTAAGGCCATATAAACCTGATAATAAACATGTTATAGAATATGAGCCCTTACAGTTTGTGAAAGATTTATCATATGAAAAAGTCCATGTTCAAATTATTGACAGAAAAGAGCAAGTACTGAGGAATAAGGTGATACCTTCTGTTAAGGTAATCTGGAGGAACCACAATGCTGAGTGTTGGGCCATAATACTTTTCATATTGGGACAGGCCGAATGGACTTGTCCTTTTGACTATGTTACTTTTGTCGTATTGGGTCAAATGGTTTGGGCCCCGCTACTTGACAATGATATTGGGCTTAGTCATTGGATTGGTCCATTATGCAGGATGTCACTTATCCTATCTTTGACCGATAATCATCACAAAAGGTAGTAGTTGACTGTTATGTCTGCCACCTTTCTGCATGGCATTAATGAGTATGGGACTCCGATTACCGGCGGGAAGTAATAGTGGTAGCAGGTAGGGAAGTAAGTTACATACTTTCAGCTGAGATGACCGGGGGTAAGGAAAGGTGTCAGAAGATAGTGGGTGGCACGGTTAACCGGGTCTAGGGAACGTACAGGGCAAGGATCACAAAAGGAAAGGAGAGAGGTGACAAAACACAACACACAATCATATTTTTCTCTCACTCAGACACTAGTCAATATTTTTTCCTCCATTGTTAACCTTGTGATCGCCTGTACTGACTATTACGCTGGAGCTATCCCCCGACGGTCAGGCCGTCAAGCTTCTGGTGTTGACTTGTTGAACTGTGCAGGATCAGAGCGTCTTACGTGATTGGGACGCGGGAGAAGATCTTGGCGTTAACATTGGTGCTAGAAGGAGGGCTGAGTTCTAGTGTCCTGAGTATTTTTCAATCACACATCGTGGTCGTTCTACGTCGGTATTTATGGGGAAGAGTAGGACACCTACACCTGAGGGGCAACCGATGGTTGCCAGTGAATCAATACCGCGAGTATCTGTCAAGGACCGTTTGGGACCTGCACTAAGTGTTCATGCCAGCACGACGTCCAAACGATCGCATGGAGATTCTCGTCCGAGGGCTATGAGCAAAGCCAAGAGAAAGCTAGTTTTCACAGCAGAGAAAGGGTCTGGTCATGGCTGGAAACGAGTAGAAGGCACCTCGCCTAGAACTCGATACCGGGATGACCAAGACGAAAAGGCTTCTAGTTGGCTAAGATGGCAGACGAAGCTGATAGGGCCATGGAGGCACTGGTGAAGCAGTGGCAAGATATAGCTGAGCAGATGTCTCGAATGGCAGATTTGAGGGATGAAGCATCCAGCTATGTCCAATCTGAAGAACGTGAGCATCGGAGTGGGAAAGAACCTGCTCATTCAGGGCGTGAGTCTCGGGGTCAACCTTGAGAAAGAAGAAGGTCCAGGATCCCTACTCTTCAAAGATCGAAGAGGGCACATCACCCTGTCGGTTCTAAGGAGCAGGGTCGAAGCGAACGAAGAGACCGATCCAGGGATTTTACTCCTGAGAATACAAAGAAGGCGCCCGTTGTTGCGCATTCCCACCACGGCAGCCGGGTTCAAAGACGAAGTAGATCTAGGGGTTGTACACCCGAAAGTCCACCGAGGGCACTCCGCCCTGTAGACCATCGTCATCGTAAAAGCCCCTCAAAAGTTAGGGGTTCTATGGCAAGAGACCGGTCCATTCAGAGGAGGGAGGAGTCACCGAAAAAAGTAGCATCGTCCCAACCCGAGGGCGTGGAGTATCTAGTTAAAGAGGTGAAGGAGCTTCGGAGGCAGCTTGCCAAGGTACAGAAAATGAAAGATACTTTGGGAAAGAAGGCATCCCCTTTTTTCGCGGAGATTCTGAAAGAAAAAGCTGACCCCACCAAGAAGTTGCCTTACATTGAAAGCTATGACGGATCGGGGGATCCCTATGACCATAGTCAGGTGTTCGACCGACTGATGGATTATTATGATTTTTGCGATGCTGCTAAGTGTCATACTTTTGTCACGACACTCAGAAAGGATGACAGGCAGTGCATGGGGACTTTGCCTTCAGATTCGATTTCATCTTGGGCGGACATGTGCAATAAGTTCCACGCTCGCTTCGGGAGCAACAAAAGAAGAGGGAAACCAACTGGCTCGCTGGCTCAGGTTCGACAGTATTCGAATGAGTCTTTGGGCCAATATGTAAAGCGATTTTGTGAAGCAGTCGACCAAGTGACAGACCTGAACGATCTACAAGTCATGGGACTGTTTCAGAATGGGTTAGATCTGGTCAAATCGGAAAAGTTGGTGAAGAAATTGATGTTTCATCACCCGAAGAGTCTTGTAGAAGCCATCGATAAAGCAGAGAGTTATATCGTGGTAGAGGAAGCCGTGAATAGCCTTAAACGTCCTTCTTCAGATCGGCTTAAGGAGACAGATAGGGATAGAACAGAGGGGGACCAGAGTAAGAATGAAGGAAATAAAGGTCGTCTTGACGGCGGCTCAAATAAATACAATAATAATTAGAGACAGGGTGGAGGACGTACGTCCGCTCCCTCTCAGAGGGTAAATAGGACATATACTGCACTCAACGCGGACAAGGCTGTTATCTTGGATCAGATTAAAAATTAACCTATCTTTGAGCCACCCCGAGATAATATTAAGCCCGGGAAAGGGAATTCTCGTAAGTATTGTGACTATCATCAAGCCTCGGGCCACAATACGAACGACTGTGCTAGTTTGAAAGATTTTATTGAGAGAAAGGTGCAAGACGGGGCTTTAGTCCATTATGTGGCTGCCAGAACGAATCAGCAGCAAGATAGAGGACCTGTTCAGGCAGCCCAACCAGTTCAGCAAGTGTTTCCCGCTCCTGGACCGCCAGCAAGGCAAGTGATAGATGTCATCACTGGGGGTACTTCGGGCAAGCTTGTTGGAAAGAAGCGTCGAAGTTATTTAGATTCGGTCATGTCGGTGGTGGGTACCCTCCCGAAGACTGATAGACCCTTCCCGGGTACGGTAATTTCCTTTACATATGAGGATTACCCTTCGAAAACCATCGAACCGCATGAGGGATCATTGGTGGTGACGGCACAAGTGGGTTCGGTGGATATGAAACGAATGATGATCGACAATGGGTCTTATGTGGATATCTTATATGCCCATGCTTATCAGAGGATGCATCTTGATGGGCAGAAGATGGAGATAGGGCATGAGGCCCCTTTATATGGCTTCAGCAATGATTCGGTCAAAGTGGCTGGAACCATCGAACTTCCGGTTATCTTCGGTACTACCCCCCAACAGGTAGAAATTATTTGCAAATTTTATGTTGTACATGTAGATTCCGCTTATAATGCTATTCTGGGGAGGCCCACTTTAACTGCTTTACAAGCTGTAACCTCAATCCCTCATTTCAAAATCAAATTTCCTACGGCTCATGGGGTTGGGGAGGTGAAAGGAGATCTGGATCTGGCCAGAAGATGTTATAGGAATGCCGTGATCACTTCGGGAGTAGGGGTGTCAAAGCAAAAACAGACCATGGTAATAGAGATCAAATCCTTCACGGAAAGCAGCTCAGAGCCGTTGGTCATGCCAGCTGAAGAAATAGAAGAGATAAAGCTCATCCCGGGCAAGGCTTACAAAACGGTGAAAATAGGTTCGGGTTTGCCAGAACCTCTCCGGACGAACCTCATTGAACTCTTGCGGTGTTATGTTGACATCTTCGCCTGGGAACCTTAAGATATGTCGGAAGTGAGCAGGGATATTGCAGAGCATCAGTTAGAAGTGGACTCGTCGAAGAAGCCAGTTCGGCAAAAGAGGAGGATCTTTGCGCCTGAGCGCCAAAGAATCATCGATAAAGAAATTACGAAGCTGCTAGCTGCTGACTTCATCTTCGAGATCGACTATCCGCAGTGGATGGCAAATATGGTGCTGGTCCAAAAGCAGAACGGGAAATGGTGAGTCTGCATCGACTATACAGATCTGAATAAAGCTTGTCCAAAGGATTTCTACCCGTTACCCCACATTGACCAGCTCATCCATGCAACTTCGGGGTATGCCTTGTTGAGCTTCATGGATGTATTCTCTGGCTATCATCAGATCTCCATGTGTAAAGAGGATATACCGAAGACGACGTTCATTACGCATCGTTCGGTATATGCCTATAAGAAAATGACCTTCGGTCTCATCAAAGCCGGGGCCACTTACCAGAGGATGATGAACTATGTCTTCAGGCATCAGTTGGGCAAGAATATGGAAGTATACGTGGATGACATGATTGTTAAGAGCATGTTGGTGCACAAACATCTGGATTACCTAGAAGAATGATTTCAGACAGTCCATCATCACAAATTGAGACTGAATCCTGCCAAGTGCACCTTCGAATTAGGGGCTGGCAAGTTTCTGGGTTATCTGGTCAGTCAGAGGGGAATTGAAGCTAATCCAAAAAAGATTCAAGCGATCCTAAACATGAAGACTCCTCAATCATTTAAAGATGTTCAACGTCTGACTGGAAGGATTACTGCTTTGAGGAGGTTTATGTCCAAATCGGCAGAAAGGTGTTTGTCATTTTTTGATACGTTGAAAGGGCCGAAGAATGCCAAGACGTTCCAATGGACTTCGGAATACGAAGATGCCTTTCAGAGCATCAAGTCCTACTTATCTTCGGTGCCTTTGTTGGTGAAGCCTGCTCCTACTGAGCCTTTGTATTTGTACTTAGCAGCTAGTTCGTTGGCAGTAGGAGCAGTTTTGGAGCGAGAAGTTGCGGGTAAGCAGCACCCGGCTTATTATGTAAGCCATGTCCTTCGGGATGCTGAAACAAGGTACCCAAACATTGAAAAGTTTGCTTTTGCTTTAATAACTGCTAGTCGAAAGCTTAGGCAGTACTTCCAGGGTAGGTTGGTAATAGTCTACACAGATCAGCCTTTGAAGAAAATTATGGGCAAACCTGAGGTATCGGGGAGATTAGCTGCATGGACGATGGAGTTATCTCAATTCTTCGTTGAATATCATCCCCGAACCGCCATCAAGGGGCAGGCCTTGGCAGATTTTGTGGTCGAGTGTTTATTTTCTGAAGCTGATGAAGTTGTGGCAGAAGCTAAAGGGTCTGACAGCATAGTCGTAGTTCTTCAGCAGAAGCAAAATTCGTGGACACTGTATGCAGATGGGTCCTCTACCACGGACGTCAGTGGAGTAGGGATTATTCTGACCAGTTCGGAAGGATTCAAGGTGCAACAGGCCATCAGATTTCAGTTTAAAGCAACGAATAATGAGGCAGAGTATGAGGCAGTGTTGGCGGGATTACGACTAGCTAAGAGTCTCGAAGTGCAAAGAATAGTTATCTTCAGCGACTCTTAGTTAGTCGTTAAACAAGTCTCCGAGGAATACAAAGCCCGAGGTCATAGAATGATCAAGTATTTGGCAGAATTGAAAGAACGGCTTCAGTATTTCTAGTTCTATGAATTTCAGGGGGTCGAACGTAACAACAATTCCATTGTCGATGCACTCTCCAAATTAGCCACTACGGATGTTAACATTTTTGGTCGGTTTTCTTGGAAATTTTGCAACATCCTAGTGTTCATCATGAATCGGTAATGTGCATTGACCGAACCAACTGCTGGTTGACTCCATATCTGAAGTATCTGGCAGATGGCATTTTACCTTCGGATCAGATGCTGGCCAAGAAAATCAAGTACAAGAGTGCTAATTTCGTTCTGATAGATGGGGATTTGTTTCGAAGGGCCTTCTCATCTCCACTGTTAAAATGTTTGACTCCGTCCGAAGCTGAATATGCTCTTCGAGAAGTTCACGAGGGCATCTGTGGCGACCATATGGCTGCTAAGTCATTAGCCTACAAAGTACTTCGTCAAGGGTACTACTGGCCTACCATCTTCAAGGAAGCGAATAAATACGTCAAGAAATGCGAGAAATGTCAGCTCAACAGTCCGATCCTACATCAGCCACCAGAGGAGCTATACTCAATCTTATCTCCCATACCCTTTGCTGTCGGGGGGTTGATATACTAGGTCCACTACCGAAAGCAAAAGGTCAGGTCAGCTTTGTTATAGTTTCCATCGACTACATGACCAAGTGGGTAGAAGCAAAACTGCTTAGGTTAATAACGGAACAGAAATGCTTAACGTTCATCAAGGAGTCGGTAGTATTTCGGTTCGGAATTCCTAAAGTGGTGATTTCAGACAATGGACGTCAGTTTGTGGGATCAAAATTCGAAGCATTTTTGAAAGAACTGGGGGTCCAGCACATAAAGACTTTGGTAGCTCATCCTCAGTCTAATGGACAAGTCGAAGTGACCAACAGAACGCTGCTGAATGGAATCAAGCACAGATTGGATGAAGCAAAAGGAAGATGGCCAGAACAGCTGCTCAACGTGCTATGGGCCTATCGGACCACTCTGAGGACCACAACAGGAGATTCACCTTTCAGACTGGCCTACAGTACTGATGCCTTAGTTCCAATTGAAATTAGATCTCCAAGTCTTCGAGTTAGTCAGTTCAAAGAGATATACAATGACGAAGGGCTGAAAGCCAATCTTGATTTACTTGAAGAAGTCAGAGAAACAACCTTGATCAAACTAGCAGCCTATCAGCGAAGAGTAGCTAAGCATTATAACAAAGGGGTAAAGCTTCGCAGATTCGAAGTAGGGGATTTCGTTCTCAGAGAAGTGGAAGCATCTACACCCCAGAATTTGGGAAAGCTGATGCCTAATTGGGAAGGGCCGTATGAAGTCATTAAAGTACCGAAGCCGGGGACTTATCGGTTGAGGGCCTTGGACGGATAAGAGATCAAGAATACTTGGCATGCAGGCAGGCTTCGAGAGTATTTTCAGTAGATACAATGTTAGTACACCGGAAGTCTGTAAATGTTTAAGTCATCATCAATAAAAATTCCCTTTTTCTCAAACAAGTCTTGTCTTCGTTGCTGTTAACGTCATCGGTGTAAGGAGGTTCGGGTGGACTCGCTGACCATTCGATGGTAGCCTCATCGGCAGGTGGTCCTTATGAGTTTGTCAGGCCTTGCGTGGTAGGAAAACGTCATTGGTGTAAGGAGGTTCGGGTGGACTCGCTGACCATTCGATGGTAGCCTCATCAGCAGGTGATCCTTATGAGTTTGTCAGGCTCTGCGTGGTAGGCAAACGTCATTGGTGTATGGAGGTTTGGGTGGACTCGCTGACCATTCGATAGTAGCCTCATTGGCAGGTGGTCCTTATGAGCTTGTCAGGCCCTTCGTGGTAGGCAAGTGTCATCCGTAAGACGTTGTCAGGTCCTGCGTGGTAGGCAATTGTCGACCTTTAGACCTTGTTAGGCCCTTCGTGGTAGGCAAGTGTCATCCTTAAGACGTTGTCAGGCCCTACATGGTAGGTAATTGTCGACCTTTAGACCTTGTCAGGCCCTTCGTGGTAGGCAAGTGTCATCCTTTAGACTTCATCAGGCCCTTCACGGTAAGCGAATCCCCAGTGAAGTAGATCTACCTCACATTTTGGTAACGAATAAGTATTCCTTTACTTTATTACCTAAATTTTTCTAAGTGTTGAGTTCGGAAGGCCACATTCTTTAACTTAACAGTTTAAGTTAAGTCCACGAAGGAGCTTATACATTTTTCAAGCTGAATCGATATTGAAGTATTGATAAACAGTAAATGCACCGAAGTCATAAGGAATAATGTTGATATTTGATTTACATAATATTGTTTACAAAATGATAGAAACTTTTACAGAAATCCTACAACTAAGGGAAAAGAAAATCATCATCAGGAATCAGCTTCATCTTCCGAAGAGTCGAGAATGGTCGGATCAACCTTGGCTGTGACAAGTCTTACCTTGTCTTTGCTTCGGCACTCGTCATATCCATCCGAGAACATTTGGACAATCTCCTCGTTCAACTCAGCTGATTTCTGATATTCTTGTTGAACTTCTCTCCGAAGATTTTCGGTCAGAGGGGGACCCAAATCTCTCAAAGCACGAAGTTCTCAAAGCTCTTCTTCGAGCTTTGCCTGTTCCTTCAGATGTCTCAAGTCCCTAGCTTCGAATTCATTCACTTGCAGCGCCAGGCTCTTGTTAGTTTTCACCATTGTCTCGTTTTTCCCCACAAGAGCTTCATTTCTACGAACCAGGTCTACGTTCGTACTAACGGTTATTTGGTGGGTGGCTTCGACTGTGTCCAGTTTCTCTTTTAACTTATTCAAATCCTTTTGGAGGCATTCGTTATTGAAGAGAGCGGTACCATGGTCCCTTCTCTCTTTACTCAGAGCCGACGTCAGAATAACGTTCTCTCGTCGAGCTGCGTCTTCTTCGACTTCGGATCCTTTATATCGAGGAAGAAGTCTCCCGAGGACAGTATTTGCCTACAGACATTCAAAGACAGTCGGTGAATTATTAGAAGAAGCACACAATTTCCAAATATTCAAATTGGACAACTAACTCACCTTAGCCTGGTAACTCATGCCTTCTTCGATTAAATCCCTAATCGAGCTGTTCCCGAACCGATGGTCATCGGTCTCCCGAACGAAGGAATCGAACAGCTGAAAGGGAAAGTTTGCATTCAACTCCGGCCATACGGTGGGAGAAGATGCAGCTTCTCGCCTGAAGGCTGAGGGGGACAATCGTGTCGGAGAGGGCATAGATGGTTCGGGAGGCGGTGGTGGTTAATTATCGAAAGGTTGTTTCCTTTTGCGGGACAGAGGTGTAGATTCGGTTTGTTTTTCGAACTCGCCTTCAGAAACCTGGATCTCCACAGGAATGATGATCGGAGGATCAACTTCAGTAGTGGGAATCCGAAGTTCGTCGGCAGACAAAGGGGTTACCTTGGTCCTCCTCTTCTTGATACAGAGGGCTTGCATCCGCTCCTTCATAGGAATATAAATCAAACTTGCTGTAGAAGCGGGTTGAGATTCTTGAGGGTTTGTTCGGACTTTCCGAATAGCCCTTTTCTTTCTTCGAGGTCGGTTAGGTTCCTCTTTAGCAACGAAGTGTGCCGATTGATCCTCGATGTTTTGGCCTTCGGAGGCCGAAGGTTCCTCAGGGGGGACTTCGGCGGAAGGCGACGAAGGCTTACCGGAGAGGTACCTATCCAGATCCTTTCGATCGATTGAAGTCGGTTTGATAAGAGACACTGCGTATACAAAGAATCAGTTTGGACACTACTAGTATAAATCAATAAACTGTACCTTGATATAAGTCATCTCACATTTGTGGTCGTACAACCACGCTTGCTTGCTTAGGAGTCCGAAGCTCCATTCCTTCAGAGGTATCTTCTCTATAATATGCGTCATTTCTCTAACACGCTCCTCGGATATATCTCCGAAGTCTACAGAGACATGATCAGAAGTAGTCCAGTCCAGAATAGAGGAGAACCATTTATTGTGCCATCCTCGGTTGCTCAAAGGAGTATCCATTAGAGACCGCTTCTAGATTCTGGCATTGGGCTTAGGGGCTATTTTACTCAGCACCTTGAAGTCTTTTTCTCGAGACTTCCCAACCGATAAGAGGGTAAAGAAAGAATCGACAGTGGGAGGAACTCCTATCTCGTAGCAGAAGGCTATGTAAGCCAGTATATGGATATATGAATTCGGCACCAATTGGGCGAACCCAACTCCAAGGAACCCTAGGAGGGTGATCAAGAAGGCATGAAGGGGAAACCTTACTCCCTTCTCCAAAAACATTATCGAGATGGCGGTCCAACCGTTGGGGCGCTGATACATTCTTTCATAGGAGGTTGCGATCCTCACCCTGTGGCTTTCCGGTATTTGATAGCGAGTCCAAATATTACGGAGCTCGACCTCAATAACAGTGGAGGGGGTGTTAGCATGAGGAAAATCTTCCTCATTCTTAAAAAATTCGGAGGGGTTGGGAAGTGGTTTAAGAAACGGAGCTTCCTTGGTGTCAATTTGGGGGTTTGAGTTCAAAGCCTCTTTGTTAGGGCTTAAGTGGGGGGTCACGGAGGTAATGGGGGTTATACGAAGTGGAGAACTCTTATCAGAGCTTTGAGATGTCATTGTTGAGAATTTATAGAGAAAATGAAGAAATTTGAGGAAAAGAAGGAACCATCCAAGGTGAATGGATGGCAACTCTTATAGTGAGTGGTCTTTTCAAATTTTGTACGAGAACCAATGGCGGCACATTAATTGGAGGTAATGATGTGAGAGAGGAAGGGGTAACGTCCGATTTTGGTTTTAATGGGTTATCAAGAGTGGGTTGGCGTTCATTGGATCTTCATTTTTCGTCCTAAAGGCTGTTGGGCATGTGCCATTTGGGCTTCTGGATCCACTTGAATTAGTGATTGTTACTTATCAGTTGAACGTCGGTGAGATTCCTTTCTGCCCCTTTGGTTTATTACAAATCCCTTTCACTATGGACTTACACTATTTACAGTCTTCCAGTAAACATCCTGTTTAATAAAAGACTGGGGGGCAATGTTGGGACATAATACTTTTCATATTGGGCCAGGCCGAATGGGCTTGTCCTTAGGACTATGTTACTTTTGTCGTATTGGGTCAAATGGTTTGGGCCCCGCTACTTGACTATGATATTGGGCTTAGTCATTGGATTGGTCCATTATGCAGGCTGTCACTTATCCTATCTTTGACTGGTAATCATCACAAAAGGTAGTAGTTGACTGTTATGTCTGCCACCTTTCTGCATGGCATTAATGAGGATGGGACTCCGATTACCGGCGGGAAGTAACAGTGGTAGCAGGTAGGGAAGTAAGCTATATACTTTCGGCTGAGATGACCGGGGGTGATGGGAGGTGTCAGGAGATAGTGGGTGGCACGGTAAAACCGGGTCTAGGGAACTTATAGGGCAAGGATCACACAAGGAAAGGAGAGAGGTAACAAAACACAACACACAATCATATTTTTCTCTCACTCAAACACTAGTCAATATTTTTTCCTCCATTGTTAACCTTGTGATCGCCTGTACTGACTCTTACGCCGGAGCTATCCCCCGACGGTCAGGCCGTCAAGCTTCTGGTGTTGACTTATTGAACTGTGCAGGATCAGAGCGTCTTACGTGATTGGGACGCGGGAGAAGATCTTGGCGTTAACACTGAGGAAGCTACGTGGGAACTTGAAACAGTTATGATGAAGAATTATCCTCAGTTGTTTGCTTGATTTTGTATAGCTATTCTGGGGACAGAATTTTGTTAAGGAGGGAAGAATGTAATGAATAAATTTTTCGAGTTATGATTCTGAGGACATAATCGTTTTAAGGAGGGAAGGATGTAACGATCGAGAAATTTGTAATTTAATTTAAATATTTATTGAATTAAATAAATATTTTAAATAATTTATTTATTGAGGAAATAAATAATGGATGAATTGTGGTGAATTAATTTATTAACTAAATTAATTAATATTAATTGTGTTAAATAATGATAATTTTATTTGAAGGATTTAATTAAAGAAAATAATTAAATTAAATCAATTGCTTAATATTTAAGAAGTTAATTAAATTAAAGGAATTGTTTAATTTAATGGAAATAAATAAATTAAATAAAGTATTGTGTCTAATTTATTAATTAAATTAGATATATAATTATTTATTAATTATAGGTATAGTGATAAAAAGATTTTTATTATTATTTTATGAGTTATTTAAATTAACTAAACTAAATTATATAAATTATATAGAGTGTGACAATTGAAAACTATATAATATAAATAATATAATAATAATTTAATTTGGGGGAGTTTTGGTTAGCCAAACAGGGCCTTGTGGCCTTTGGTCTAATTTAACTGACATCTTTTGGGTTTGTGACCTGACGTACGTGGGAGGGTAGCTAGTTATATTTTGTTTCATGTATTTTGTCTAAGGCTTAACACAGAGAGTTGGAGAAGAGAGAAAACAGTGTGATTTTGGAGTTCTGAGATTTGCCAAGAGAAGAGAAGGGTTTGTTAATTGCTAATCAAGGTATACTCTATTTCTATTGCTCATGCTTTGAGTCTCAAGAATGAATTTTCTGTAAATTCTAAATCATGTGGATTGATATATATACGTGTATGTAAGGTATTTAATATGTTTATCATTACATGTGAGTGTGGTTTGGGAATTAAAATACATAAGAAATTGAATTGTGAGAAGAAAATGAAATAGCAGTGTTTATGTTCTTATTATATGGCATAGAAAGTACAATTATGGGCAAACCTGAGGTATCGGGGAGATTAGCTGCATGGACGATGGAGTTATCTCAATTCTTCGTTGAATATCATCCCCGAACCGTCATCAAGGGGCAAGCCTTGGCAGATTTTGTGGTCGAGTGTTCGTTTTCTGAAGCTGATGAAGTTGTGGAAGAAGCTAAAGGGTCTGATAGCATAGTCGCAGTTCTTCAGCAGAAGCAAAATTCGTGGACACTGTATGCAGATGGGTCCTCTACCACGGACGTCAGCGGAGCAGGGATTATTCTGACCAGTTCGGAAGGATTCAAGGTGTAACAGGCCATCAGATTTCAGTTTAAAGCGACGAATAATGAGGCGGAGTATGAGGAAGTGTTGGCTGGATTACGACTAGCTAAGAGTCTCGAAGTGCAAATAATAGTTATCTTCAGCGACTCTCAGTTATTCGTTAAACAAGTCTCCGAGGAATACGAAGCCCGAGGTCATAGAATGATCAAGTATTTGGCGAAATTGAAAGAACGGCTTCAGTATTTCCAGTTCTACGAATTTCAGGGGGTCGAACGTAACAACAATTCCATTGTCGATGCACTCTCCAAATTAGCCACTAAAGTATCTGGCAGATGGCGTTTTACCTTCGGATCAGATGCTGGCCAAGAAAATCAAGTACAAGAGTGCTAATTTCGTTCTGATAGATGGGGATCTGTTTCGAAGGGCCTTCTCGTCTCCACTGTTAAAATGTTTGACTCCGTCCGAAGCTGAATATGCTCTTCGAGAAGTTCACGAGGGCATCTGTGGCGACCATATGGCTGCTAAGTTATTAGCCTACAAAGTACTTCGTCAGGGGTACTACTGGCCTACCATCTTCAAGGAAGCGAATGAATACGTCAAGAAGTGCGAGAAATGTCAGCTCAACAGTCCGATCCTACATCAGCCACCAGAAGAGCTATACTCAATCTTATCTCCCATAACCTTTGCTGTCTGGGGGGTTGATATACTAGGTCCGCTACCGAAAGCAAAAGGTCAGGTCAGCTTTGTTATAGTTGCCATCGACTACATGACCAAGTGGGTAGAAGCAAAACCGCTTAGGTTAATAACGGAACAGAAATGCCTAAAGTTCATCAAGGAGTCGGTAGTATTTCGGTTCGGAATTCCTAAGGTGGTGATTTCAGACAATGGACGTCAGTTTATGGGATCAAAATTCGAAGCATTTTTGAAAGAACTGGGGGTCCAGCACAGAAAGACTTCGGTAGCTCATCCTCAGTCTAATGGACAAGTCGAAGTGACCAACAGAACGCTGCTGAATGGAATCAAGCGCAGATTGGATGAAGCAAAAGGAAGATGGCCAGAACAGATGCTCAGTGTGCTATGGGCCTATTGGACCACTCCGAGGACCACAACAGGAGATTCACCTTTCAGACTGGCCTACGGTACTGATGCCTTAGTCCCAATTGAAATTGGATCTCCAAGTCTTCGAGTTAGTCAGTTTAAAGAGTTATACAATGACGAAGGGCTGAAAGCCAATCTCGATTTACTTGAAGAAGTCAGAAAAACAGCCTTGATCAAACTAGCAGCCTATCAGCGAAGAGTAGCTAAGCATTATAACAAAGGGGTAAAGCTTCGCAGATTCGAAGTAGGGGATTTCGTTCTCAGAGAAGTCGAAGCATCTACACCCCAGAATTTGGGAAAGCTGATGCCTAATTGGGAAGGGCCGTATAAAGTCATAGAAGTACCGAAGCCGGGGACTTATCGGTTGAGGGCCTTGGACGGATAAGAGGTTAAGAATACTTGGCATGCAGACAGGCTTCGAAAGTATTTTTAGTAGATACAATGTCAGTACACCGGAAGTCTGTAAATGTTTAAGCCATCATCAATAAAAATTCCCTTTTTTTCAAACAAGTCTTGTCTTCGTTGCTGTTAACGTCATCAGTGTAAGGAGATTCGGGTGGACTCGCTGACCATTCGATGGTAGCCTCATCGGCAGGTGGTCCTTATGAGTTTGTCAGGCCTTGCGTGGTAGGAAAACGTCATTGGTGTAAGGAGGTTCGGGTGGACTCGCTGACCATTCGATGGTAGCCTCATTGGCAGGTTGTCCTTATGAGTTTGTCAGGCCCTGCGTGGTAGGCAAACGTCATTGGTGTATAGAGGTTTGGGTGGACTCGCTGACCATTCGATGGTAGCCTCATTGGCAGGTGGTCCTTATGAGCTTGTCAGGCCCTTCGTGGTAGGCAAGTGTCATCCGTAAGACGTTGTCAGGTCCTGCGTGGTAGGCAATTGTCGACCTTTAGACCTTGTCAGGCCCTTCGTGGTAGGCAAGTGTCATCCTTAAGACGTTGTTAGGCCCTGCGTGGTAGGTAATTGTCGACCTTTATACCTTGTTAGGCCCTTCGTGGTAGGCAAGTGTCATCCTTTAGACTTCATCAGGCCCTTCACGGTAAGCGAATCCCCAGTGAAGCAGATCTACCTCACTTTTTGGTAACGAATAAGTATTCCTTTAATTTATTACCTAAATTTTTCTAAGTGTTGAGTTCGGAAGGCCACATTCTTTAACTTAACAGTTTAAGTTAAGTCCACGAAGGAGCTTGTACATTTTTCAAGCTGAATCGATATTGAAGTATTGATAAACAGTAAATGCACCGAAGTCATAAGGAATAATGTTGATATTTCATTTACATAATATTGTTTACAAAATGATAGAAACTTTTACAGAAATCCTACAACTAAGGGAAAAGAAAATCATCTTCAGGAATCAGCTTCGTCTTTCGAAGAGTCGAGAATGGTCGGATCAACCTTGGCTGTGACAAGTCTTACCTTGTCTTTGCTTCGGCACTCGTCATATCCATCCGAGAACATTTGGACAATCTCCTCGTTCAACTCAGCTGATTTCCGATATTCTTGTTGAACTTCTCTCTGAAGATTTTCGGTCAGAGGGGGACCCAAATCTCTCAAAGCACGAAGTTCTCGAAGCTCTTCTACGAGCTTTGCCTATTCCTTCAGATGTCTCAAGTCCCTAGCTTCGAATTCATTCACTTGCAGCGCCAGGCTCTTGTTAATTTTCACCATTGTCTCGTTTTTCCCCACAAGAGCTTCATTTCTACGAACTAGGTCTACGTTCGTACTAACGGTTATTTGGTGGGTGGCTTCGACTGTCTCCAGTTTCTCTTTTAACTTATTCAAATCCTTTTGGAGGCATTCGTTATTGAAGAGAGCGGTACCATGGTCCCTTCCCTCTTTACTTAGAGCTGACGTCAGAATAACTTTCTCTCGTCGGGCTGCGTCTTCTTCGGCTTCAGATCCTTTATATCGGGGAAGAAGTCTCCTGAAGACAGTATTTGCCTACAGACATTCAAAGACAGTCGGTAAATTATTAGAAGAAGCACACAATTTCCAAATATTCAAATTGGACAACTAACTCACCTTAGCCTGGTAACTCATGCCTTCTTCGATTAAATCCCTAATCGAGCTGTTCCCGAACCGATGGTCATCGGTCTCCCGAACGAAGGAATCGAACAGCTGAAAGGGAAAGTTTGCATTAAACTCCGACCATACGGTGGGAGAAGATGCAGCTTCTCGCCTAAAGGCTGAGGGGGACGATCGTGCCGGAGAGGGCATAGATGGTTCGGGAGGCGGTGGTGGTTGATTATCGGAAGGTTGTTTCCTTTTGCGGGACAGAGGTGTAGATTCGGTTTATTTTTCGAACTCGCCTTCAGAAACCTGGATCTCCACAGGAATGATGATCGGAGGATCAACTTCAGTAGTGGGAATTCGAAGTTCGTCGGCAGACAAAGGGGTTACCTTGGTCCTCCTCTTCTTAATACGGAGGGCTTGCATCCGCTCCTTCACAGGAATATCAATCAAACTTGCTGCAGAAGCGGGTTGAGATTCTTGAGGGTTTGTCCAGACTTTCCGAATAGCCCTTTTCTTTCTTCAGGTCGGTTAGGTTCCTCTTCAGCAACGAAGTGTGCCGATTGATCCTCGATGTATTGATCTTCGGAGGCCGAAGGTTCCTCAGGGGGGACTTCGGCAGAAGGCGACGAAGGCTTACCGGAGAGGTACCTATCCAGATCCTTTCGATCGATTGAAGTCGGTTTGATAAGAGACACTGCGAATACAAAGAATCAGTTTGGACACTACTAGTATAAATCAATAAACTGTACCTTGATATAAGTCATCTCACATTTGTGATCGTATAACCACGCTTGCTTGCTTAGGAGTCTGAAGCTCCATTCCTTCAGAGGTATCTTCTCTATAATACGCGTCATTTCTCTTACACGCTCCTCGGATATATCTCCGAAGTCTGCAGAGACGCGATCAGAAGTAGTCCAGTCCAGAATAGAGGAGAACCATTTATTGTGCCATCCTCGGTTGCTCAAAAGAGTGTCCATTAGAGACCGCTTCTCGATTCTGGCATTGGGCTTAGGGGCTATTTTACTCAGCACCTTGAAGCCTTTTTCTCAAGACTTCCCAACCGAGAAGAGGGTAAAGAAAGAATCAACAGTGGGAGGAACTCCTATCTCGTAGCAGAAGGCTATATAAGCCAGTATATGGATATATGAATTCGGCACCAATTGGGCGAACCCAACTCCAACGAACCCTATGAGGGTGATCAAGAAGGCATGAAGGGGAAACCTTACTCCCTTCTCCAAAAACGTTATCGAGATGGCGGTCCAACCGTTGGGGCGCTGATACATTCTTTCATGGGAGGCTGCGATCACCACCCTGTGGGTATCCGGTATTTGATAGCGAGTCCGAATATTACGAAGCTCGACCTCAGTAACAGTGGAGGGGGTGTTAGCGTGAGGAAAATCTTCCTCATTCTTAAAAAATTCGGTGGGGTTGGGAAGTGGTTCAAGAAACGGAGCTTCCTGGGTGTCAATTTGGGGGTTTGAGTTCAAAGCCTCTTTGTTAGGGCTGAAGTGGGGGGTCACGGAGGTAATGGGGGTTATACGAAGTGGAGAACTCTTATCAGAGCTTTGAGATGCCATTGTTAAGAATTTGTAGAGAAAATGAAGAAATTTAAGGAAGAGAAGGAACCATCCAAGGTGAATGGATGGCAGCTCTTATAGTGAGTGGTCATTTCAAATTTTTCACGAGAACCAATGGCGGCGCATTAATTGGAGGTAATGATGTGAGAGAGGAAGGGGTAACGTCCGGTTTTGGTTTTAATGGGTTATCCATAGTGGGCTGACGTTCATTGGATCTTCATTTTTCGTCCTTAAGGCTGTTGGGCATGTGCCATTTGGGCTTCTGGATCCACTTGAATTAGTGACTATTACTTATCAGTTGGACCTCGGTGAGATTCCTTTCTGCCCCTTTGGTTTATTACAAATCCCTTTCACTATGGACTTACACTATTTACAGTCTTCCAGTAAACATCCTCTTTAATAAAAGACTGGGGGGCAATGTTGGGACATAATACTTTTCATATTGGGCCAGGCCGAATGGGCTTGTCCTTTGGACTATGTTACTTTTGTCGTATTGGGTCAAATGGTTTGGGCCCCGCTACTTGACTATGATATTGGGCTTAGTCATTGGATTGGTCCATTATGCAGGCTGTCACTTATCCTATCTTTGACCGGTAATCATCACAAAAGGTAGTAGTTGACTGTTATGTCTGCCACCTTTCTGCATAGCATTAATGAGGATGGGACTCCGATTACCGGCGGGAAGTAACAGTGGTAGCAGGTAGGGAAGTAAGCTACATACTTTCGGCTGAAATGACCGGGGGTGAAGGGATGTGTCAGGAGATAGTGGGTGGCACGGTAAAACCGGGTCTAGGGAACGTATAGGGCAAGGATCACACAAGGAAAGGAGAGAGGTAACAAAACACAATACACAATCATATTTTTCTCTCACTCAGACACTAGTCAATATTTTTTCCTTTATTGTTAACCTTGTGATCGCCTGTACTGACTCTTACGCCGGAGCTATCCCCCGACGGTCAGGCCGTCAAGCTTCTGGTGTTGACTTGTTAAACTGTGCAGGATCAGAGCGTCTTACGTGATTGGGACGCGGGAGAAGATCTTGGCGTTAACACTGAGGAAGCTACGTGGGAACTTGAAACAATTATGATGAAGAATTATCCTCAGTTATTTGCTTGATTTTGTATAGCTATTCTGGGGACAGAATTTTGTTAAGGAGGGAAGAATGTAATGAATAAATTTTTCGAGTTGTGATTCTGAGGGCAGAATCCTTTTAAGGAGGGAAGGATGAAACGATCGAGAAATTTGTAATTTAATTTAAATATTTATTGAATTAATTAAATATTTTAAATAATTTATTTATTGAGGAAATAAATAATGGATGAATTGTGGTGAATTAATTTATTAACTAAATTAATTAATATTAATTGTGTTAAATAATGATAATTTTATTTGAAGGATTTAATTAAAGAAAATAATTAAATTAAATCAATTGCTTAATATTTTAGAAGTTAATTAAATTAAAGGAATTGTTTGATTTAATGGAAATAAATAAATTAAATAAAGTGTTGTGTCTAATTTATTAATTAAATTAGATATATAATTATTTATTAATTATAGGTATAGTGATAAAAAGATTTTTATTATTATTTTATGAGTTATTTAAACTAACTAAACTAAGTTATTTAAATTATCTAAAGTGCGATAATTGAAAACTATATAATATAAATAATATAATAATAATTTAATTTGAGGGAGTTTTGGTTAGCCAAACAGGGCTTTGTGGCCTTTGGTCTAATTTAACTGACATCTTTTGGGTTTATGACCTGACGTACGTGGGAGGGTAGCTAGTTATATTTTGTTTCATGTATTTTGTCTAAGGCTTAACACAGAGAGTTGGAGAAGAGAGAAAACAGTGTGATTTTGGAGTTCTGAGATTTGCCAAGAGAAGAGAAGGGTTTGTTAATTGCTAATCAAGGTATACTCTATTTCTATTGCTCATGCTTTGAGTCTCAAGAATGAATTTTCTGTAAATTCTAAATCATATGGATTAATATGTTTATCATTACATGTGAGTGTGGTTTGGGAATTAAAATACATAAGAAATTAAATTGTGAGAAGAAAATGAAATAGCAGTGTTTATGTTCTTATTATATGGCTTAGAAAGTACAATAATGGATGCTCAATATATGTAATAATCTGTAGTTTGTTGATGGATTATGTTAATATGTTAAGAAACGAAGACAATGTAGTTCGAATCATGACAATTGATCAAGAAACGAGTTCATAGTGATCAAATTCGTTAAAAGTATAAAATGAGGAAAATTCGAGGAAAACATAGTTTTTGATTCTCAAAAATGGTGTTTTTATAATGTTTTGTATATAGAATGGTGTTTAATATGTGTAACTATAGTATGACAAAGTGAAGATGTTGTAATTTGGTGTAATTCGGTAGAATTGGGATTTTATGGCCAAAGCAGAGTCTGTTTCAAGCTTCTGCAAAAACTGGTGCTGAGACGTCGCGAGGGCGCGCGGTCTGGTGCGCGGCTCTCGCGCGGGCGCGCAGCATATGGGCGCGGGCGCGCGGTTAACTAGTTTAATACTCGCGCGGTCAAGTGAGTGGTCTGTCACAGATAGTAAAGCCTGCTTAATTGCAGGTCATGTGTAATCGACTTGGGTTAGTTTAACATGTATGTAAAGAGTACTAAAACATTAAGTGAATTATAATAACAGATTCCAAAGAGTTATAATGAAAAGTGATTTTTTTCAAAAGTTGTATATAAACGATAAGGATTATATTGATTAATGTATGAATTCAAAGGCGTTAAATATATTAACCTAAATGGTTAGGTTTTGGGTTAGGGTTATGACCTAAATGATGGTTTAATACCCCTAGTGTTGATATTCATACAACTAATTGTTGTTGCGATTATAATGATGTATGTAGGATAATTGAAGATTATATTACATTTGTGTAGCTTACATACAAGGCAAGTTTTCTAACTCTACTTTTATAATTGTGCAAGTTTCTGAACCTTAATTCTTTACATTGAGCAAGCTTTCGAACTTCATTCTTTTCGTATTGAATGCAAGTTTCCATTCCTATATTATTATTGTTCAAAATTGAGCAAGCCTAACCTATCCTGAATATGTTCGTACAAGCTCTTATAACCTAATTCATTATACCGAGCGAGTTTTACTTTCCTATTTATTATCGTTCAAAGCACATATTGTTCTAATACATCGATTCAAGTGAGATTGTTCTAATTTTTTTTGTTATAGCATTTTGCATGTATATCATGTTTATTCACTTTTATATTGTTGATATCCGATCTTTGACTTTGATAGCCTTGTTCAGTTATACACTATTGTATTAGACCTTTATTATTGGAATTTGAATAAGTGTTTTAAAATTCTAGAAACACTGAAAAGCTAGTTCCAAACTAAACTTTCTTTAGTGCGGAAATTCTAAATTCAAACTGAAACGAACAATCCTAATATAGGGGATTTTGTACGTGTAACGTTTAGATATTTGTGCACAATACATGGTACAAAGGGATGATCCCCCTGAGTACGTTAAGAAGAGTTTGTACAGTCTAATGACTGTTAAGGTTAAGGTAGTAATACCTAAACACCGTGGACATAGTTCGTGATCTTAAGACCCTCAGATAATTAAAGTTCGAACTTGTTTTCTATTTTGATTCGTAGAACAAGTTCTTTATTATTCAGTATGCGTTGTTCACTTTCATGTTGTTATTACACTATCTTTATGTCAGTGAGCAATTGTTTGCTCACTCTTGCAATTAAACAATGCAACTAAAGTCGAAAGAGGTGATGAGCCATCTTCTAGCAAGGGAAATGGCAAGATGTCTAAGTGATGGAGAATTAGTTAAAGTTTATTTAAATGCTTGAAGTTTTAAGATTTGTTTTATTTTATAATGTATTCCGCAAAACTGTTGTAATAATTTTAAGGTTAGATTACCTAGGATTGTTTTTGAGATGTTGATGTAACCCTTTAATGGGAAAGATTATTGTTTAAAGTTATTTAATGTTTTATCCTTTATTATGGGTAATTAGATGTAATTATTTTAATAGTGAGCACCAAATTCGGTGCAAATGAAGTACCCGGATTTGGGGGTGTCACAGTTTAACTGCAACTTGAACAAGACCTATGTGAATAAAATTATAACCCTTTTTCCTATGTTTTTTAATAACATCATGAGATAATAGACTACAATTTTTGTATTCTTTATTAATTGCATAGACTTTTTCAACTGTTTTAACATTATAATCAGATTTGAAGTTATCTAAAAAGGTTGACTGATAAATCTCTCTGGGAGAAACTCTGGGTATGTTCCAATCATGTAGAACTTGACTAAGGTTATCATAACTATGTTCTTCTTGGTTGACTATGTCTGGAACAGGAGGCAAAGCTGACCGGTTACTAACCGAGGAGCTGGATCTAAATAATCGACTCATCTTTACAAGTTTCAAAAAAAATTCTTACTCATTATCCGTTCATGCATACCCTCATACCCTTGAGTAGACTCATACCTATGTTCTAAAACCCGACACTGCTCACCCAAGAGACTTACAAAAGGTTTGAAACGAACTAGGTGGAGTATAGGTATGTTAGGTGACTTCAGAATAATGAAAAGAAGAAGGTTTTGAAAAAAGAAAGAATAGTTGATTAAAAAGATTTTACTCAGCAATTAGGAACAAAACAACTTATCACTATTTAACTATTGTGTAAAACGATTAAAGTTTTCAGTTATCAATAAAATTAATAATTTTAGTAACTAAATTGTGTTTGTATGTGCTTCTCTTGTTCTTCTTCTTTCAACCTCCTCTTCCGCCCCAAATGGTATCAAAGCCAAGTTATTTTGTTCCTAATTGCTGAGTAAAATCTTTTTAGTCAACTATTCTTTCTTTTTCCAAAACCTTCTTCTTTTCATTGTTCTGAAGTCACCCAACATACTTGTAGTCCACCTAGTTCATTTCAAACCTTTTGTAAGTCTCTTGAGTGAGCAGTGTCGGGTTTTAGAACTTAGGTATGAGTCTACTTAAGGGTATGAGGGTATGCATGAACGGATAATGAGTAAGAATTTTTTTGAAACTTGTAAAGATGAGTCGATTATTTAGATCCAGCTCCTCAGTTAGTAACCGGTCAGCTTTGCCTCCTGTTCCAGACATAGTCAACCAAGAAGAACACAGTTATGAAAACCTTAGTCAAGTTATACATGATTGGAACATACCTAGAGTTTCTCCCAGAGAGATTTATCAGTCAACCTTTTTAGATAACTTCAAATCTGATTATAATGTTAAAACAGTTGAAAAGATCTATGCAATTAACAAAGAATACGAAAATTGTAGTCTATTATCTCCTGATGTTATTAAAAAACATAGGAAAAAGGGTTATAATTTTATTCGGATAGGTCTTGTTCAAGTTGCAGTTAAACCACTTAACATTAAAGGAATCAATTCAAGTATCTACCTCTGTCTCAGAGATACTAGATTTTTGAATTATCACCCCAGTATTATAGGCATAATGGAGTCAAGTCTGCACAATGGTCCAATCCATTTCAATTGCTTTCTTGATTTCACATTAAGCCTAAGTGATCATAATTTATTAAAAGCTTTAACCTTAAACATTAAAACAGCCGGTGAGATAACTCAAATGATTGAGGGATCTCAGCATGTTGCTTTCATTTACCGGATTTATTATAAAACCATGAAGACAAATTTGAATGTTCATGCCCTTATTAAAAGTCCTAAATATCAAACAGTTTTAATTCAAAGTTCAACTAGTGATGCTAATGTTCAGATCCCTAGAACCATCCTCTTGAAAGACATTACCTTACCTAGTAAATGGACTTTACCCAGTAAAATACCTCAACAACCTGTAGTTAACAACTTATTAAATGTAAAAAATATTAGACAATTTTCTGATGGAACGGTTAAAATAAGTTTTGAACGTAATAGACGACCAGTTATCATTGAAGATTTTACTAGTTCTTCATCTCCTTCAGTTCATACTCGAAGAGATACTGAAGTGCTCAGTAACCCTTCAATTAGATATATAAAATTAAAAGGTATCCTTAATCAAGGTCAAGCTAGTCGTCCTTGCTATACTCAAAAGGATCCTATTGAAGAAGATTGTTCTTCCTCTCCAACGTCTTATGAGTATCCTACTCAATCTGACTTTGATGCTCCTATTAACAAACAATTAAAAGTCATTAAAAAAGAATTTGTTTTAGATTGGGATTTTCTTGTTAAAGATTTCAATTCCAAATTTAACAAGGATAAAAGACATTTATTTAGAAACAATCACCCTACTGAGAAAGAACGTGATAGAAATAGTCAATAGATGAAAATGATTTATAAAAAATGAACAGATAAACTTTACTTTTTACAATTGGTATGATCAATATCAAAGTATATGTAATGTTATTACTAAAACACAATGGATTAAGGAAGATCAATTAAAAGTTTCATCCTGTCATTCTCCTTTGGAGACTATTCGCATTCCAGTCAAAAACACTTCAGTTATTGCCAGTCCATTTAAGATCACTGATGGCAGTAAAGACGATAAAAAAATTATTGAACAAAATAATTACACAAATCAATATCTAGCAACCATAGGAAAACAACTAGATAAAATTGAAGAAAAATTCGGTGAGTCAGTTATTAAAAAACCAGATTCGAAAATTGAAAATCCTTTAATTAAATTACCAGAAAATAGAAGCAAGTTAGGACTACCTAATAAAGATAGTGAACTAACCCATGCTATTGATAAGTTATTTAAAAAACTAAAAACTGAAGCCAGTTCGAGCGACACTATGAAAGAGATAGTTCTTCCGATCAGTCTAATGCAGTTTTTGATCTTAATGATCAGCTGAAAAAATTAACTATTAGTAATACTAGCATTACCAAAAATTGGTATACTAGACCTACTCCTATGGATCTTCAGTTCGAAGAGAGAAATCTAGATAAACAATTTTCTGTTTCCTCCAATAAAATTTATGAATGGAACATAGATGGTTTTAGTGAACAACAAATTTTAAATAAACTAAATCACATATCAATGGTAGCTAATAGCTATATTACTAAATTCAACAACTTATCTCAACCAGACATAGTTGAATTAATAGCTAGTGGATTTACCGGTATTCTCAGATCTTAGTGGGAAAAACATCTCACCGAAGATTCTAGGTTGTCAATAATCCATGCTATCCAATTAGATGATGACGGCAATCCCATCTTTGATGAAGATGCTGGTATTGGTCTGCCAGATGGTGTTAATACATTAATATTTACAATTATTAAACACTTCGTGGAAACTCCTACTAACATTACTGAAAGAATTCACGATCAGCTAAGTAACATCACTTGTCCCACTCTAAGTGATTTTAGGTGGTATAAAGATGTGTTTACTTCCAGGGTTATGATGCGTAATGATAGTAATAAGCCATTCTGGAAAGAAAAATTCATTAATGGTTTACCATCATTATTTGCTCATAAGGTTCGTGAAGAATTGAGTAAAAATTTATGATATATTAATTATGATAATTTAACCTACGGTGATATTATAAGTAATATTCAAAAGATTGGTTTAAAAATGTGTATTGATTTTAAATTGGCTTTACAAGCTGGTAAAGACAAGAGTAAGGCCAAATATGAGTTAGGAACATTTTGCGAACAATATGGTTTACCTCTTGTTGCTCCCTCCAGAAGAAAGCACAGTCATAAACATATTGAATCCCGTAAAAGTCATAAACGTCATAAAAGAAAACATGGTCAAAATAAAAATAAAAATCAAGACAATTATTATACTAAACCTAAGTCATCTCGTAATAAATCAGCTAAAAACCATAAAAGTTTGATAAAAGTAAGATTGTTTGCCGCAATTGTGCTAAAAAGGGGCATTACAAAAGTGAATGCAGAATTAAACAAAAAATAGCCCAGCTGAATATTCCAACTGAGGATACTGAGCAATTGTTAGAATTAATCAGAATAGAAAACAATGCTAGTATTGATGAAGGGTCGGACATCCCTGATCCTTCAAGTAGCAGTACTTATAACGATGAGTCAAATAGTGATAATGAAGTTACGATATGTGTTGAAGATTGCAGTAATAACTGTTGTGTAAAATGATTAAATGTAATTACCAAAGAGGATGAAGAAAGCTCTTTGTTGATTGATTTAATTTGTAAAATTACCGACCCTGAGTTAAAAATTCAATACACAAAACAGTTAAAAGATTTGTTAACCAAAGATAAAGGAGTTAAAGATAAGATATTTAGAGCTAAAGAAAAGCCTATTTTTAGTCTTAATAAAACTCTTGAAAGATTTAAATCTCCAGTTAAGGAAGTTACCCTTCCAAAATTAAATCAAGAAGTTAATAAACTCAAAAAGGAAATCTCTAATTTGAAACTAGATGTTTCTAATTTAAGAAAAGAGATTAAGAATAAAAAATCGGATCTTCGAGTACATGATTCCTCTTCTAGTGATGAAAGTCATGATGAACCTGAATCATCATTTATTAAAGAAGAGCCTGATCTTTTTATTCAAGGTCTCTCCCTTAAAAGAATTAAAGATATCACCATACAAAAATGGTATATCTCTATTAACCTAGTCAGTGATAAAACTTTCTCAATACAACTCCCTGCCCTAGTTGATATTGGAGCAGATCTGAATTGTATCCAAGAAGGTCTTATTCCCACTAGGTATTATAGGAAAACTAGTGAAAAACTCAATTCAACCAACGGTAGTCAGATGGAAATAAAATATAAATTGCCTAAAGTTCATATTTGTCAAGATAATATGTGTTTTAAAACTTCATTTGTTTTAATTCGCAATCTTACAGATAAGATCATCTTAGGATTACCATTTTTATATTTATTATATTCATTTACTACCCGTAATAAAGGATTAAGCTATGAACATTTAGGTAAAAAGATAACATTTATGTTTCTTATTAAACCAAAATAGAGGGATTTAAAATTTATTCAAGAAGAATCTATTTCTAAGTCCTTAAATCTATTAAATTGTAAAGTTACGCATTTAAATTTTCAAAAGGAAGATATTAAATATAAGCAAATTGAAGAGCAAGCTTAAGAGTAAAAGAGTTCAAGAAAAAATTACTGATTTAAAATCTTATTTAAAAGATAATTTATGTTTCAATTCTCCAACGCCTTCTGGCATCGAAAGAAACATATAGTTAGACTCCCATATGCTAAATAATTTAAAGAACATTTAATCCCTACTAAAGCCAGACCTATACAAATGAGTCATGAACAAATGAAATTATGTAAGAAAGAGATCAATGATCTACTTTAAAAGGTTTAATCTGGCATAGTAAATCCCCTTGGTCCTGTCCTACATTTTATGTCAATAATGAAGCAGAAAAGGAGAGAGGTGTTCCCCGTCTAGTTATTAATTACAAGCCATTAAACAAAGTTCTTGAGTGGATTAGGTACCCCTTACCTAATAAGGAAGATATCCTTTAAAGATTA